>PVKA01013504.1:38772-54896 GCA_004027165.1 Ctenomys sociabilis | reverse complement strand
CTTCACTTTGTTTGGATGAACCTACACAACTGGAAAATATGCTTTTCACTTCTATCCTAATGAGCTTGAGCAATCTGTTTTCCTTTATTGAACCGCTCATTTTATTACCAGGCTGAGGAGAAAGTCTAGGTCTCTGAGGCCCATAGTATTTGGACTGCACGCTCTGGGTTTCAGCTGCCTGGTGCCCCTAGACAGGTAGGGGTGGGGCTGGTGCACAGAGCACTGACCTAGGTGTGTCATCTCTCCCAGCAGAAAGAGCTGTGTGTGGAGCAGGACAGCCCAGTCCCACTGTCCTCGCTGAGCTCTGTCTCAGCACCTGCTCAGGCTGGGGATGTGCCCAGTGCCTCATCCTAGAAACTGCTGAGAACCTTCCGTTCCTCCTATCAGTCCGCAGAGGGAAGCAGAGCCTCATCTGCACAGAGAGAGCCCCGCACAGCCACCCCTGCACCTCTCCTCCTGCCTCTCAGTGCAGCTCAAGCTTTGCCTATAAGAAGAGTGTTTCTGTGAAATCTTGTGAGAAAATTAAGACATCAGAGTTCTCTGCAAATGTCTTCAGGAAGGTCATTTCTTCCTTTCTTCACCCTTGTCCTAAGCCTGCATGCAAATGAATTCCCTCAGGAAGGGAACCAAAGCATTCTGCTAGGGTGTGCCAGTCTCACCTCCCTCCCTCCTTAGTGGAGCAGCACCTCGGGGGCTCCAGTGCACCTGTCAGACCAGCTCCAATCCCAGCTTCCGCAGGTGTCCAGGTGACAGCCAGAACTCAAGGGTGTCTTTGCTTCTGCCTCTACCCTTGCCAAACTCCAACCTGGGTCAGGACACGGGCCAGAGAAGGCGTGTGCAGAGATTTCCACCCATGAGCTGCACATCTGGCCTGGCCTTTATAGGTAATGCCACAAGGATCTGTGCACAGAAAGCTATGCAAAGAAGAAGAGCTTATTCCTCAGCGGCCTACAGTTCAGTGTCAGCACACACCTCTCCCACAAGTCTGGGGCACAGTCTAATCCCCTGATCCAATGGGACACAGCTCAGTGTGGAAGCCGGCCTGCTGTGCAGCAGGCCTTCCCCCACCAGACCTGAGCATTTGCTGGCTGGGCTCTGAAGGGCTCAGCGGGCAGTTCCCTCTCCAGGGCACTGAGCTCTCAGTGGCACTCCGGAACAGCACTGATTCTTCTTTAAACCTCATTTAAGTATCCAAAGTTCAACTACCTGGATCTGCCTGATCATTTATAAATCTATTATGGGTGTTAAAAGGCTCAAAACCAGCAGCATGTGATTGTCCCCACTGTTACAGGAAGCGAGACTCATTCTACGGAGAACATGCACATCTGCAGCCTGCATGTCCACACTTGCTCTGTTTTCCACCCTCACATCTGCAGAAGGGTGTGCAATGCTTTTCATTGTTGATGGTATATTCATTCCTGGATCCACAAGGTAGTGCTCTAAAAGGACAACTTCCCATTTACTAATGGAGCAGGAGGTGGACATGGTTGGCATTCTTGTCACACCAGCACTCGGAAGGCTGAGGTGGGAGTATTATAGCAAGTTTGAGGCAAGCATTGGTTACATAGGTCAGTCTGAACTACACAGAGTAAACCTGACTGAAAAACAAGATGATGATAAGGAGCCAGAGAAGAGGAACAGGAAGGGGAACAGGAGGAGGATCAGGACAGGACAGGGAAGGGAAGGGAAGAGGAAGAGGAAAAGTAAAGAAAGAAGCACAAGAAGAGGAGGAGGAAGAAGAGAAAGAAAAAGGGAGGAGGGAGGAGAAGAATAAGGAAAGAGGTGGAATAAGATGACAAAAAGATCTAAGATCACCTCATGAAATGGCCAGAATTTTAAATGTTACACAGCATGTTCACTGTTTTCACTGCACCAAGGGAACAGGGATTAAGGACAGTGACTTTAAGAAGAGTCCATAGTGTTGTTTAAGTCTTTCTGTTATTCTAGCAATAGCTAACAGGACCCCTATTTAGCAGTTTTTAAAGGTTTGAGGAGTAAGGAGAGTCACATGGAGAGAAAACATTTTCTCAGGCTTTCACAGAGAGCAAATTGGTCAGGCAATGGCCGTGACTCATTCACATGGCTGACACTGACAAAGGATCTTCAAACTGCAGTACAGGGTTTCAGGCTAAATCCTGAAGGGATTTGACTGACCTTGTCAGATACAAAAGTTACATTTTTTGTTACATAGGTCTTGCTTTATCTTGGTCTTAAATATCCAGCAGAAAAGTATAAAAATGAGATATGAAAAGTAAAGCCATATTAATATGCTGAGCTGTAAAGGGCTCAAGTCAACAACTTCTGACAGTGCCAGTCCTACAGACAACCCACTACTATTATGGACTACTGGACTATACTGGATTATTTTGCTGAATTTATGCACCTACAATATTTAAATGGCAATGGAATACCCATCTCTGACAAAATTAAACAAAAAAGGGGCTACAAATGAATGACCATTTTGTTTTGTTTCATTAATTTTATTAAGAAACAAGTAGCAATGAGACAGTTTCAAAGCCGATTAATAGGACAGTTTCAATAATTAATACATTACATATTGTTAAGGATCATTTTGTATCTGTATATACAAAATAGGATAGATACACAGCTACTTTCTCTTAATTCAAAGATTTGTACTAATAGTTTGGACAGGATATCATGTCTGCATCTTATACTATGAATAACCACTATGAAGACAAGAATGTGCAATGCATTAATTATTGAAACTGTCCTATTAATCAGTTTTTAAACTGTCTCATTGCTATTTCTCAATAAAATTAATAAAAAATAGATTAAAAATTTTTGAAAAGGCTTGAGGAGTCGATTGTATGGAAGAGGAGGCAATGAGGACACCCCTTCTGCATTAATCTTTCTTTCAACAGCACTCACCAAGTGTCAGCTGTATGTATCTAGGCAGTATGGGAGATGTGAACACGTCTAAGAGGCTTGATATGCATATAGATAATAATAGATGGTCAGATAATAGAGATAGGTGATAGAGATGATGCATGAAGATGATACATAAGAGGCAGAGAGGCACAGACAGACAGTTGATAGGCTGCATGCAGATTACAGAGGCACTGTTTCTAGACATGACATCTACACTGTATATAGGCAGTTACCTTGGGCAGAGCGAGAAGAGCATAAGAAACATAGGTCTTGTGGCTCAGGAAAGTGCAGACGAAAAGCAGGGTCCAGGGCCTCCTCTCTGAAGCCTTCCTCACTCTCTGCTGACTCCATCTGTGCTGCTCTTGACTTCCCTGTGCTGGAATCTGAGTGTGACCTTCTATTGCCACTGCTGTTTCACCCTGGTTCTCCAGTTAATCCCTCTAGGGAAGAAATTCCAAGGGTTTATCTTAGTTTTCCTAATATTGAACAGTTTTTGACAGGAATGTCTATCAGCAAATACAGTGTGAATCAGGAAATCATTTATGGAACATGTTCAAGAATTAGTATGACAACGGCTGAGGGGATGGCTCAGTGGAATAAGCGCTTCCCTGGCAAGCTCAAGGGCCTGAGTTCAATCCCTGGTTCCGCCAAAAAAAAAAAAAAAGAAAAGAGATAGAGAAAATACATTGGCTTTTAAAAACAGGGAGTAATTTTGAAAGCCGGGCGTGGTGGCGCAGGCCTGTAATCCCAGCACTAGGGAGGCTGAGGCAGGAGGATTGTTGTGAGTTCGAGACCAGCCTGGGCTACAAAGTGAGCTTAAGGCCAGCCTGAACTGCACAGTGAGACCCTGTCTCAAAAAGACAAAAAAAAAAAAAAAAAAAAAAAAGAATTAGTATGACAATTTACCTAAATGAGAGATCCATAAAAGAGCTGGACACAGTAGTACATGTCTTTCATTCCAGCTACTCAGGAGCCTGTGGCAGAAGAATCAGAAATTCAAGTCCAGCCTAGGGAACTGAGCAAGACCCTCTCTAAAAAATCTTTCAAAGAAGGGGTGCCTGGACATGTAGCTCTGTGACAGAGTGTTCTGGGTTTGATCTGCAATATTGTAAATGACAGAGACAGAGATAGGGAGAGGGAGAGACAAACACAAAGAGAAATGGACAGATACACACACAGAGATCCAAAGACACAGAGACAGGAATTAAATCTACAAAAGTGGTAGAATCCAGTATGGTGAAAAGTAGAGCAGTAGGAACTTAGGCACTATTGCTGAGACAAGCGGCAGCAACTGTTTAAGCGAGGAATTTCATTCCAGCCACTAACTACATCATATTCTGTCCTCCAGAAGTTCCAACTCTTTTTTTTTGAGGCAGGGTCTCACTTTGCAATTTGGGCTGGTCTTGAGCTCACTTTGTAACCCCTAGGCTGGTCTCGAACTCTCAGAGATCCTCCTGTCTCAACCTCTGGAGTACTGGGATTACAGGTGTGTGCCATCACACCTGGTTCAAAATTCCGATTCTTGTACATGTGTACAAGATAACAGATACTGAATATTCTTATTAAATAGTTGGAAATTTACTCAATGTTCATTCACTGGAGAATGGAATGAGCAACTACACATACATGTGTCAATGTGGAAAATATAAATGTAATAATGAGTGGAGAAAACCCAAAGTAGCAGGAGAATTCCTTTTATGTTTTTAGGTACAGATCAAACGCTGAAAAAAAAATGTATTATTTAGGTGTCTATATCTTGAATTTTTCATAAAATGTTTTTAAGTTAATCTTTATTTTATCAGGGATAAAATATGATGCTAAGAAATGCATTGTTTAGTAGTTAACAAAATTCTTGCAGGCTGTAGAACAGGTAAGAAATATGACCATAGGTATGTTTTAAGCCAGCTAGGATAGTGCTATATAAGATGTAGACAGACACATATAGACAGCTGGCCAAATAGCTCTGTGGATTAAAGCCAGGCACAGGGGCTGCGGTTCAATCCCCAGGCCTACTGTGCCGGCCCCTCTCCTGGGGAGACAGCAATTGACACTGGGCGTGGTGGCACAGGCCTGTAATCCCTGCATTTGGGAGGCTGTAAATAGGAGAACCACTAGAGTCCTATCTAGTAGTGAGACCCTGAACACCATGTAGACACTTCCCTAAAATACAGGGGGGAAAAAGATATCTAGATAGACAGATAGATATTCTTTTTCACTAGATGTTAGATATCTTCCTTTTCCCTTTTCTGACCACTCTTCCTTAAAATCCTTCGGAGCCTGTTATCTCTTGCAGAAAGGTTACGCTCATTTCTAAAATTTCTGCTAGGGACTGAGGAGATAGCTCAGTAGAATAAGTACTTTCCTGGCAAGCGCAAGGGCCTGAGTTCAATCCCTGGTTCTGGTTCTGAAAAAAAAAAAAATAAATAAAATAAAATTTCTGCTGGACATAGTGGCGCATGCCTGTAATTCTTGGACTTAAGAGGCTGAGACAGGGGACTGCTTTGAATTCAAGGTCAGTCTGAACTATCCAGCAATGCCTGTCTCAAAAAAAAAAAAAAAAAAAAAAAAATGCCAAAGTTGAGCTGCTCCCACCACTGCGGCTTCGGACTTGTAGCGCCGCAGGCTTCCTCAGCTCGGTTGGAAAGAAATTCCCAAGCCGGGCATGGTGGCATATGCCTGTAATTCCAGCACTCGGGAGGCTGAGGCAGGAGGATTGTTGTGAGTTCGAGACCAGCCTGAGCTACAAAGTGAGCTTAAGGCCAGCCTGAACTGCATAGTGAGACCCTGTCTCAAAAAGACAAAAAAAAAAGAAATTCCCGCTGCCCGTCCTGCAGACTTCCCGGGCTGGGCCCTCTGCTTCGCTAGAATCTTTCTAAAACAGATACATTCCTATCTTCCTGAATATATCAGTCAACTATTTATTGCGAGGGACACGTCCCGCACGTCCACTTCGCTCCCCACGGCTCTCGCACACCCTAGGCCGCGCCTCGCGTCCCCTCCGGCTGCTTCACAGGCGTGACGTCATCCTCTCGGACCCAGCGGAGTCTAGGGCTCCCCAGTCTTTTCCCTGGAATAAGGTCCAGCCTCGCGAGCCCGCGGCCTGCAGAGCCACGGCGCGGCCAGCAGAGAGCAGCAAGCGCTCTGAGAGCGGAGAGAGCGCGGGGTGGGTGGGGTTGAGCGCGCTTCCAGGGCCCGGGGCGAAGCCACCTGATTGGTGCGGACGCCGGCGGCCGCGGCAGGCGGCCGCTTATTGGCTGCGCCGGGTCAGGCGGTGTCGGGTGAGTGAACGCAAATAACCCCGAAGTAGGTCTATGACCGGGGGTAACCCGGGCAGGGGCGGGGCCTCCTGACGCCTGGGCTCCTCTGCTTGGCGCGCTCTCGCGCGAGGCCCAGGAGGGGGTGGCGGCCTTGTGGGGTGGGTGGTGACGAGCTGCGGTCTGCCTGCCGCCCCACCCTGTGCCTGGCGCTCGGCCTGAAGACAGGCCACCGCCCCACTTCGACCTGGAGTTCGGGCTCTGCGGGCAGTCCTGGACTGAGCGGTCCCGGGGAACAGAGTGCTGTTAGGGACCCCACGCTCTGGGTGCAAGGGCAGTTCGCGTCCACGCGGGGAGTCCCCGCTTCCCTGCGCTGTACCCGCGAGCGCAGCCGCTGCACTAAGGCTCGTCTGGGGTCAGGGCTAGCCTGCCCAGCAAGCGAGCCGGGGACCGCGCAAACGCCAGAGAACGCGAACTGTGGACGTACGCAGTGGAGCGTTACCAAAGGGAAAAGGGATGGAGTGCGAGCGATGCGGTTCCTGCGAGTAGCCTTCCCGTGCGAGTACCGACTGGCAGCTGTCCCTAAGGATGGAGGCAGTTAGGGTCACTGCAGAAGAGGCATAGGGCTTTCCTTGGAGTGATGAAAGTGTTTTGGTAGTTGCACAATACTGTGAGTGTTCTCCACTCACATAGTTACATTTGTGTGCATTCCACTTCAAATAAAACGTGTGCATTTGGGACAGTCTAGAAGGGCTTTTCCTTATTAGAGCACTCTTAAGAAAGGAATGAAAAACCTGGGCCTTCTGCTGCCTCTCACGTTCACTTTCCTCCTGCCCCTCAGGTCCTGTCCTGGTGTACAGAAGCCTGGCTTGGCCCTAGGTATTCATTGATACGCCCAATCGCAGGACGGGGCCGCTAGGATCCCTTGGGGAAGGTCCTTGCCTGAGGCCAGCGCCCCCCAAATCAGAATGGCCCACACTGCCCTTGTGTGCACCTCGGTGGCCTGGGCGCAGCAGGCTTAGGAGGACTGAGGGGAGGGAAGGCCACAGGAGGACACAGGCTCCGGATGGTAAGGTTCTGCCTCCAGCAACTCCAGGAGGTCCTCAGCTGGTTGAAGCCTGTGATTAGAGCTGGTGGAATTTGCCCTAAAATCAGTGTTGAAAATCAGCACTTGGCTGAAGATACTGAAAGTTAACTATAGGGCACAAAATAGCACTTTTCTTCTCTGCTACAAACTGTGACACTTCCCACGGTTTGCAGCAGACGGGAGTGAGATCTTTCCATCATTCAGTGGAATACTGACTGTTCAGGTCAGTATTATAAAGGGAGATAAATGTTCTTGGAAGAGCTCAGACTTTACAGAAGGCTGAAGTAGGATTGGAGAAGTAGAAAGGAAGTATCAGATTTATGGCAGAAACTCAGGTATAATAAATGAGTCAGTAGGTGGTGTGGGTTGAACTCCGAACAAAGAAAACTGTTGTTTGTGCATAAGTTCAGTCCCTTGGCACTGCTAGCCATGCCAAGGGCCACTCTCAGGAAAGACAGAAGAAATAAAAAGTAGGTAGAAAGGAAAAAAAGGAAGTGGGGTCTCAGTACTAGATAGCACTCCTAGTGATTCTCTTGTTTACAGCCCTGGGGATCAAGCCCCCAGCCCCTGTGCCTGCTTGCAGGCACTTGAATGCACTGAGCTATTTGGGTGGCCCAGATTTGCTTGGTTTGAAGACAGCCTTTAAATATATGCCCTCAGGAGCCAGGGTTCGATCCCTGGTTCTGCTTGCTGGGCTGGCCCCACCTTTAGGTGCGCTGAGCTGGAGATGGAGTGTCAGTGATGGAGTCCCGGCATGGTGGCGCATGCCTGTAATCCCAGCACTAGAGAGGCAGAAATCAGGAGGATCACTATGAGTCTGGGTTGTGTAGTGAGACCCTGCACACATAAATAAATAAATAAATAAATAAATTAATTAATTAATTAAATAAATAAATAAATAAATATATGCCCTGCTCCAGATGGTAATGTTCTCATTTCTCTGAACACCTGCACTGGATTGTGTCCAAATACACATTTCTCCTATCTCTCTTTTTTTAAAGCACATCCTGAAAATTCTTTTTCCAGAATGAGAGTTGGTGATTCTGCAAACTTACTTTAAAAGGGTGGGATAAATTCTTTCAGCCTTAGAGACCTCATAGACCCAACTCAGTAATAAACAGCAGGCTTTGCCTCTGAGTATAACTGGATGTCACTGGTAAGCACTTGCATAGGACTGTCTCCTTTGTCCTATGCTCTACTCCTAGGTGGGCCAGGAGATAAGGCCTCCATTCTGGAGCCAGGTAATGTATGTAAGAACATACATTACCTCACTCTTTTCTCCAGGTGAATCCAACAAAATAAGTCAAATTTGGGCAATAAGAGGGTGTGCTTCCAACAAGGCAAGCTGGCACATGCTATCCAGCAATGCCTGCTTATAGGCAGGTTGCTACTTTTGTGCTACTGATTCCTCCAGTCTAGTGGACTGGGAACTTGGATTTCCCACCTGAAAGAAGTTAGATTTGTGTTTATGCAGTGACCTAAACCACTTTTATTAATGTAGCACACAGTATCTGGATTCTTCCAATGACTGTAATTCAATATGTCAAGACTGTCATCTTACACTCCCTATGGAAATTTGAGACTTGAGAATAAATCACTATATAATTAAGAGAATGTGAAGGATCCTTTAATCAGATACTTTTATCACTGCTCCCTTAATGTATTTGAATATATTTGAATTTAATATATTTGAATCTCAACTACAGCTCCTTCTAAAAACAAAATATGGGAATTTTTTTGTTATATAATTGTTTTAGAAATACGCTTAATATATATTCATGTAAACAGGAATACAGCCTCACGTGTGAACGGTCTCAAGCCGTGCAGATTAGGCACCCCGGCAGTGGCTTCCTGTTTCTTCCTGCTACCACCTGGCAACTACCAGTTTGCTTTATGGCTTTACGTTTGCCTACTTTGGACCTTTTGGTTTGTTTTGCTTTGGTTTGAGTCAAGATCTCTCTTTGTAGTCTAGGCTAGTCTTCAATTCCTGGTGATCCTCCTGGGATTATAGACATGTACCACCACATCTAACGTATTTTTGACATTTAACATGAATAACATCATATAGTATATATTCTTTTGTGTCTAATAGGGTTTTCAACGCCTATCCATGTGATATCATACAGCAGCATTCCATTTTTTATGGCTGAATATTCTTTTGAATGAACTTACCACATTCTGTTTAGTAATTAGCCTGTTGATGTGCACATGGATTGTTCCTGCTTTCTAGCGCTTATATAAATACAACCATGAACATTCATATCCACATCTCTGGGCGAACATGTATTTTTGTTTCATTTGAGTCTGTTCTTACAAGAATGGCTGATCATGACGCCTCTATATTTTTAGCCTTTTGCCAAATATTTCCAATGCAGCTCTATCACTTTGTATCTCCAGCAGTGTGTATGAAGCATCTCTGCATCTCCATCATCTCAATCACAGCCTTCTTAGTAGTTGTGAAGTGATGTCTATATGATTCAGGGGGCTATTGGGAATCAACTCAGGACCTCACACTTGCCAGGCAGGTGCTGTGTCTCTGAAACCTCCTGTCCCGATGTCTATATGATTTTGATTGGTAGTGCCAAGGTGGGCCAACTATTTATGGACTTTTGACCATCTCTATATCTTTGAAAAAATGGATATTCAAATACTTTCATAATTTATAATTGGGCTGTCTTTTTATTGTTATAAGTACTCAGAGAGGGGGAGAAAGAGAGAGAAAGAGAGAGAGAGAGAGAGAGAGAGAGAGAGAGAGAGAGAGAGAGAGAGAATTTCTTTTGTTTTGTTTGAGGCAAAGTCTCTCTATGTAGTCCAGGATGACCACAAATTTACTGCTCTTGCCTCAACCTCCTGATGATGGAGTTGAAGCCGTGCACCGCAAACCTGGCTGAGTGATGCTTTCATATTTTCTTCTATTCTAGGATTTGCCTTTTCACTCCTCAATAGCATCTTTGGGAGCACAGACATTCTTTTAAAGTCCCAGCTATTTGTGTTTCCTATTTTTTTTTTTTATGTTTTTAGTGTCATATCTAAGAAGCCATTGCCCAATCCAAGTTGATGGAGATTTAAACCTGTCTTCTCCAAAGAGTTTTATAGCATTAGCTGCTTCATTTTTGATTAATATTTGTATGTGGTATGAGATAGTAGACCAGCATTTCTTTGCATGTGGATATCCAGTTATCCAATCTCTATTATTTTTTTATTTAGTAAGGGTCTACAGGGTCTCACTACATAGATCAGATTCGTAGTGATCCTCCTGTTTTCAGCCTTCCAAGCGCTGGAATTACAGGTGCATTTCAGCCTGCCCAGTTTTGAAAAAAGAAAGTAAGAGACCTCCAATTTTCTTTCTTTCTTTCTTTTTAAAATTTATTTTTTTTGTACTTTTTATATTATTTTAAAGAATACAAAATAGTGATAGAAGAAAATAGCATTATATGTGGTCCAAGATTTCACTAAACAAAGTAATAGGAATCCAGCAATGGTTGCTTTATTATGGATTAGCAGATATAAATGTAAAAGTTTTGTTTTAAAAAAACAATAAGATGTTATAAGAAATTCAAGAGAGGGAAAAAAACACAGTAAAAAAAAGTGTAAGCATTAACTGCTCCTTTCTTTTTTATATATTCATATAATTAGAATTCTCAAAGTAGAAAGGAATAGGCAATAAATATTTAAAGATTTAAAATGTCTGAATTTTGTTCAATTTATAATACCACATTTCCAAGAAAAAACAAACCTTTTGCACAAGAAATTTAAATAAAATCATACCCAGATACACAAAAATGAAATTGTCTGAAACTTACTATAAAGAAAAAAATGGTTAAAGCATATACATAAAAAATATTAGCTATAGAAAAACAAAATTAAATAGCATCTTATGCCACATTAGAAAGGAAAAAAAAAAAGGACCAAGTGTGTAAGAAACAGCTAATTAAAGGACTAAAAGAAAAAAAGTTCTATCTTCTCTGAATTTTATTATTATTATTTTTTTTTTGGTGGAACCAGGGGTTGAACTCAGGCCCTTCCACTTGCCAAGGAAGTGCCTATTCCACTGAGCCATCGCCTGGCCCTTCTCTGAATTTTATACTTAGCAAACATACCTTTGAAAACTAAAAGTAAAATATTTTCTAGTTATACAAACTTGAAATATTTTAATACCTCCAGATGTAGTGTATAGGACATAACAAAGAGCATAATTCAAAAGGCATGAGAAGTTGCAGTGTGCTCCGGGATGAACAAGAAAGAGTGCTCAAAGTGATAATTATACAGGACTATATAAAATATATTGGATGAACCCTTATAAAAGGCCACTGAAGATCTTTATGGAACAGTACCAACCTTATGTCGTTATACATGTATTTTTTTCATATATATGTGTGTGTATGTTGTATAAAGGACATTGAAGAAGTAAAACAAAGTCAACAGAAAATAGAAATATACTTTTTAAAGTTTCTAAGACTAGGAGAAGATATCATACAATGTCTTTTGGATAAATTGTAATTCAAAGATATAGTATAACAGTTAAAACAAAAAATAAGATTAACCAATAGTCAGGAAATTAATACTAATTAATTTTAAATTAAATGTTTCAAAACAATTGAGCTAAGAAAAAGTTTTCATGATAGTAAAGAAATACTAAGAATAAAACGTAAGATAAATGCTGGAATGACAAATAAATGACCATCACTTCTGACAGCTTGGGTATAGGATATCACGGATAGTTCTAGGGTGTTGTGAACATGGATAATGACCATGACACTTACTGGTGGCCATGTGTCACTTGTGGGACAGAGCTACAGCTATTTCCTTGAAATCCTCCCTGTAGACCCATATGGAATCTTGATCCAGAGGGTGCAAGAGAAGTCCATTTGTAGAGTGTGCTGATGGAAATATTTTGCTGCTGTACACAAATGAATAACTCAATGACTACTATTGTATACCTCTTATTCTCCTGTGTTTAATTGTTTGCCCTACTTGGTGGGTTCTTTCCATTCTCATTCATGGGGTTGTGATCATTTTGCCCCCTCTCTAGAACATCATTTAGTAGTCTGTGTAGGCTTGGCTTTGTCATCATGAAATTCTTTAGTTGTTCTTTGTCATGGAAGTATTTCACTTCTCCATTATGCTTGAAAGCGAGTTTTGCAGAGTATATCACTCTGGGTTGGAATTTGTTTTCTTGCAAGACTTGAAATACTTTGCTCCATGCTCTTCTTGATTTCATGGTTTGTGAAGAGAAACCTGCCGTTATTCTGATGGGTTTTCCTTTAAATGTGATCTGTTTCTTTTCTTTAGCGGCTTTTAGTATACTGTTCCTGTGCTGAATTTCTGGGATCTTGATTATTATATGTCTGGGAGTGGTTTTAATTGGGTTGATGATGTCTGGAGTTCTATATGCTTCGGTTCCCTGAATGTCAGACTGTTCCCCATATTTGGGAAGTTTTCTGCTATTACTTCTGCCCATATTCTTTTTATATCATTTGTATTGACTCCTTCCTTCTCATTGATGCCTATTAGTCTCACATTGTTCATCTTTACATCATCTTGCAGGTTTGAGTTATTTTTTCCTGCATCCTAGTTGTTTTTAAGAGAGCTTTGCATACTTTTTCACTAGCTGCAATGGTGTCTTTAAGGTCAGAAAGTCTATTTTCACTTTCACTCAAATGGATTTGCCCGCTTGTGATTGAGGTTTTAATTTCCTATATATCACTTTGGATCTGTTTCATACATTCTATTTCCTTCCTATATTGCTTATTCAGGGGTTCCATCATTTCTATATTCTGCTCTATTTTTTTTATCAGTGTGTTCTTTAGAAGCACTTAGTACTTCTTTGATTATCGTTATCGCTACATTTTTTACTTTAGAAATTATTTCTGATCTGATTTCTTTTATACCTCTCTGCAGTTGTTTCTTTACTACCAACGCTATTATTTCAGAGATTTCAGGTGTGTGATTTCCAATTTTCTCTATGCTAGTGTCTTCTGCATTTGTACTGGGTGGACTCGGGGCCTGAGACTGCTTTTTGTTCCTTCTCTTTGTCATTTTGTATACCACTGATTTTTGACCTTTGGTGTAGAGCTTAGATAGAGTTATTACCTTAGCACCAGGTCTGGATCCATGAAGTCCAGACTCCTCCAGGTAGGTGCGGCATAGGTCCGGCTTCTGTGCTCTACTTCTTCCTGCTGCAGCCTTGCAGGTGAACCCTTTGTGTCACTCTGGCAAGATGTTCTGCTCCTGAATCAGCTGGGTGGGTCTTGCCTCTAGCCTCTTTGTAGGGAGTTCTCCTGAAGGGTTCCATGCTGGGCCTGCGCTCTGGGTCACTTCAGGGTCCGGAGGCTCTGGTAGTCTCACACGCCATCAGGCCTGAGCTCTGGGTTGATTCTCCTTCTTTTTTAGGCAGGGTCTCACTATAAGTCAGGCTGGTCTTGAACTCACTATGTAGACCAGCTGGCTTCAACTCATAGCAATTCTTTATCATTTTTTTTCTTTCTTTTTTTTTTTTTTTTTTCACTCATGGCAATTCTTGATCTTCCTATCTCAGTCTCAAAAGTGTTGGGATTACAGGTGTGGGCCCTGACACCCAGATCTCCCTATCAATTTTTAAATCAGCTTGCTATCTCCTCTTTAAAAAGGAGTCAGAGAGCCAGCCAGATACCTTAGTGGACTAAAACACCCGCTTAGTGGCCAGGGGTTCACCCCCGGGGTGCACTGAGATGCGATTGAGACTGGGCATGGTGGCATGCACCTATAATCCCAGCACTTGGGAGGCTGAAAACAGGAGGATCACTATGAGTCCAGTCTAGTAATGAGACCCTGTAAGCCCATTATCCCCTGTACTAAATGCAAAAATAAAATAAGATAAAAATAAATAAAAAGGAGTCAGCCAAATGTAGCGGCCCCCCAGCACTCAGGAATCTGAAGCAAGAGGACATCCAGGATTTCAAGGCCTGCCTTGGATACATAGTATATTCAAGGCCCACCTGAACTGAACTGCATAATGAGATGCTGCCTCAAAAAAAGAAAAAAACTAAAAAGGAGTCAAATTTTGATAATCGTCTTGATCCATAGACCAGTTTAAGGAAAGTTACCACCTTAACAATATTGTTTTACAGTCCATAATCAAGACATATCTTTGCATTTATCTAAGCCTCCTTTAATCATTTTCAGTAGCATTTTATTATTTTCATTGTAAAATACAGTGTACTTTTGTTAAAATTTATTTCTATTTATTTCATTTTTTGATACTAAGTGGAGATATTTCCTTAATTTTATTTTTATTTTATTCATTGCTACAGTTTATTGAAATGTCATTGATTTTTGTCTATTTCTATTATATCTTGCAAATCTGAACTCAAGTATTAGCTTTGTAACATTGTATGTAGCTGAGTACAGGGGCATATACATGCAATTCCAGTTATTTGGGAGACTGAAACAGGAAGATCTCAAATTCGAGAAGAGCTTAGCCAGTTTAACCAGAACCTATCTCAAATAAAAATAAAAAGGGTTGAAAATATAGCTCAGTGATAGAGTACACCTGGGTTCAATCTCAAATACTTCAAAAATTAAAAAGTACATGTGTGTGTCCTTTAGTATGTATGTCCTTGTATATTTGCGGTATACAAGCCACGTCATTTGAAAATAGATACAGTTTTACTTTCTTATCTAGATTCCTCTCACTTTGTTTGCTTGGTTTTGTTTTGAGTCTTGCTTAATTGCCCACAGCCAGCCAAGTAGCTCAAGGGATTAAAGCAGCAGATTAAACAGCTGTTTAGGGGCTACCCTCAGGGTGTGCTGAGATGCTGATTGAGACTGGGCGTGGTGGCACACTTTAGCAATCCCAGCACTTGAAAGACTGAACACAGGTGGATCACTACTGGTCCATTCTACATAGTGAGACCATGTAAACCCTGTAGACCCTGTCCTAAATAGAAAGAATGAAGAAAGAGAGAGAGACAGACAGACAGAAAGAGAGAAAAAGAAAGAAAGAAATAAAGAAGAAAGAAAGAAAGAAAGAAAGAAAGAAAGAAAGAAAGAAAGAAAGAAAGAAAGAAAGAAAGAAAGAAAGAAAGAAAGAAAGAAAGAAAGGAAGGAAGAAATTGTCCAGGCTGGGCTCTCCTCTCTGCTCCCAGAATGCTGGGATTCCAAGCATATGCCACCACACCCACTTCTTTTCCTGATAGGTGGACATTTTGGAGCCTATCTTAATTTTTTTAGGGAAAAGGGAAAATATTGTTGCATTAGGCATAAAGAATTTCATTCCTGGGCTGGGGAAATAGCTTGGCACTCTAAGCTCCTGCCTGGCAAGTGCAAGGACCTGGGTTCCATCCCCAGTACTGCATGCTGAGTGTGGCCCTGGAGCCATGGGCACACTGTGCAGGCCACCAAAACCAGGAGTGGTGGTACACACCTGTAACCCCAGCAATGGGGAGGCTGAGACAGGAAGATCACTATGAGTCCAAGCTGACCCTGTACCAAATAAAGAAAGAAAGAATTTCATTCCTCAGCTTATCCATTATCACAAGCTACTTTTTATTCTTTTGTCCTGTTGTTAAATCTTTTTTTTTTTTTTTTTTGGACCAGGAATCAAACTCATGACCTCACACTTACCAGGCAGATGTGCTGCTGAGCTAATTTCCCAGCCCTTGTTAAACTTTTTTTTTTTTTTTTAATGCATTTGGTACAGGGTCTCACTAGGTAGATCAGACTCATAGTGATCCTCCTGTTTTTAGCCTCCAACACCCCCTCCTGCCCCTAAGCTCTGACTCAACAGGCACTTTAGTCCCCTGAGCTATTTTGCCGGCCTGCTCTTATTAAATCTTGACAGCTAATCTCTTCACCCCTTCCCACATGAAACACATCAAAAGCAGAGTCCACTGGCCTGGAAAAGACAAAAAAAA
>PVKA01013504.1:0-38672 GCA_004027165.1 Ctenomys sociabilis | reverse complement strand
GATGTCTGAAGAGAAGACAACCAACAGTGAAGAAAGAAAAGAAAAAAGAGAAAGAGTGAAGAATGCACAAGGACAGAGTGCTCCATCTGGAGGGCATCCCGGCCTGGAGGTGCACACCTGGTACCCCAGCACTGGGATTGCCGTGAGGTGGAGGCCAGCCTAGGTGACATAGTGAGAGCTTGTCTCAAATAAATAAATAAGGAAGAAAAATAAAAGTTGGAAGCCAATTCATGAGAAACCGAGCAAATGGAAAATGGCTGTTGAGCAAATGAAAAATGTCCCGGCCTGAATAATTTAAACAAAATAAGGAGTGGGGCTCAAGAGTAGAAAGCCAGATATTAATTGACAGGAAAAACGCACCGTCAACTTAGCGTCTCATTGTACCTAAACATTTGAGCATGGATACTCAGAATTAGGCTGACAGACCTACTTTAGGGTGACATGAAGAGTCATACTTCTTGTCCCTGGTAAGAACACCCTTAAATGAGATGGGGAAATGAACTGGCAGAGCTGGTTCTCAGATCTCTTAGAAGCCTCAGTGTCGATCAGGGAGTTTCCTGCTGGAATGTGGAGCTTCTGTAAGACTGCACAGTCTACTCTTCCTTTCACACAGGCAAGTCTCAAAGCAGCTTAAGAAAGAAAAAAAAAAAAAATGAAGCCACATTTTCTGCCTCATGACCCTGAAGTCCTCTCTCCTGCAGAAAGCACCTTTTCCTAGGGCTGTCTCCTTCTTCCAGCTGCTTTGCGCATCCGCACTCCCAGAAAGCCCTTTACTGCTCTAGGCAAGGACATTCCAAAAAGTACTCTAGTACACAATTGTTTTTCCACAGTGCTTTTCTTGCTTCTAGGCCTCTCCCAGGATCTCTTCGGGAACCACGTGACCACAGGACACGTAGGGAAACCTGGCATTTACCTGGCTGAGATGTCAAGATACCAGCTGGTGGGAACCAGTTTAACAGAGGCAGACCCCGCCCCTGCTTTCCTGTTGCCTAGTTTAACCGAAAGTTACCCTACCTAGGAAGGGCAGGGCGGGTTACTGGGGTAAGACTCAACCCTTGCAGCTTCTAGCTTTTACTCTTAAAGGTACAGGACATTAATAGGGTGATGAAGCATAGAGACAGGTCTCAGGAGGCGATATCACAGCTAAACAACTTCCAGACAGTGCAGTTAGGGTTACTTTACTTTTATTATCAACAAACATGATCTCAGATCAGTACAACTAGTTTCAGAAGTGATATTAATGAAAATTATTTCAAAATTTATTCTTAGGTTACAAATGACTATTTCACATAAAAAAGAAAAATATACCACCCAGGCAAAGAAAAGGTGTGCTGCATGTTTTCACAGCAATAAGTATGCATTCTCAAGTTTTGTCATTGTTACACACCGCTTCACCAATAGAAGTACAGAATCACTTGAAAGAACCATGTAGACTAATGATGGTATCCAGAACATAGACACATCAAATTCATGGCAGACGCTGCTCCTGTAAAGGTCTGTACGACTTGACAGTTCTGCTGAGCATGCCAAAATGGTTGATAAAAACCTAGTCATTCCCTGGAGCTGCTCTTTGAGGTAGGTCAGTATGATTACCCCATTGTAACAGAAGGAAAAGTGAGGCACATTATAGTTAAGTGATTTGCCTAGTGCAGTGGTTTCAGTGTCCCCAAGTTCATCCCCAGCACAACAGTTTGAAAGGTGGGACTAGCTCAGAAGGGTTTTGAAGAAATTAATGACCTTTTCCAGAAGTACATTTGTTATAAAACAGAAGGTCAGAAGGGGTAGATTGGTAATAAGAGAGGCCTGCTTTAGCCAACAGTGTAACATGGTGACATTGCTCAGTTTGCCTTTCATAGTAGCCCATGTGAGTTACACTTATAGAGAATACAGTCTGGATATTTGCAGGATAAGGAGAAAACTTTTCATTTTAAGCACCATTATTTCATAATAAATCACATATTCAAATCATTCCCAACCTTTGTTAATTTTGTGCTCTTAGTAAAGAGTCCTAAGTTTTCCAAAATGAAACCCAGAAAAGAATCCTGGTATTCACTGCACTGATAATCCTCCACCCAATATCCTGCTGACACTGGCTACTGCTGCAGGCTCAGAGTGGGGAAGGACTCCCCAGAGGGAGTGAGGCTAGGCTCACAAGCAACATGTATTAGAGAAGGGATAAGGCACTGAGTAGGTTGTCAGTACATCCATGAGACCAGTTTCTCAATAACATCCTACTTGAACTGAGCTTTGGAATCTCAAGGTGTTCCTCGCTGAACTGACCCACCGTCTATACACCCAAGTGTACACCAGGGCTCTCATTCTGTGATCTCCACCTCCAGCCTTGCTGTGGACATGGCATGGATCAGATCCATGGCACAAAAGGGGAAGCTGGTTTTGTTGTGCATATGTTATAAAGGAGGCATCTGATGATCTGTAGAATTAAAACCACCTAATGGGTGATGGGCAAGAGGTAAGCACGTAGGTCAGCAGACCTAATGTACAGGGATCTTTCATGAGATATCTTCTACTTTAATGAACATGTTGAGGATAAGGCCTTATCCTTAACCCCAGTGCAGGTTAGTGGCTGCAGCCTCTATTTAATGGACACAGGAAATTCCTCCCCCCAGCCCGCCCACCACAGAGATATTTGGTATTGGGCACTGCTAATCCTATAAAATAAGGCTAGGCTTCTGCCTTGACATCTGCAGTACAGGTCCTAAGTCTTCAAAACACAGATAATGCTCAGCAAAGTTCAAGGTATCTCAGATCCAATGTCTCAGTCAAAGGCCAGCAGCAGAGCCTAGCCAGAGATGGGGGGATGTCTCCTTTCAATGGGAGGCACCTGGAACTTGCCCTTGCTTATTGTGCTTCCCTAAGGGCCTTGCTACAACTATTACACCGACAAGTGGAAGTGCTAGTCAAATGGGGCAGCACTGATGAGCACATAAGGAACTAACAATCCTGTTTTGACTCATGGAGGAACCCTTTCCAATGGCCAGCTCACTGGCCTTGCTCCATCACAGAGCCTCTCTGAATCACTGAAGTTCCTACAAGTTGTGAGAAACCTTCTGGAGTCACAGGAGAGGCTGGCATAATGAAGCTGCCGGAAAATCACGAGGTCCACAAGAAAGCAGCAATCACTGTCACCAAGTCACATAAACTCAGTGCCTGTGAGCAGGGTGTTTGCAGGAAAGGGAGCTGCCTGAGGAGGAAACAAAGGTCAGGGAATAGAGAGGATCGTAAGAGAAAGGGGACAGATGGGATAGAACCAAGAACCAGGGATGAGGCTGGTTAACGACTCCTTTCTCCCAGCAGTCATATGTATGGTCACTGGGCAAGGAATGAATGAAAGCAGTACCTTAGAAACATGACTAATTTGTACCCAATCTGCAGCAAATGGGACTAAGAAGTGGAGCTATCCCTGACCTTGTCTCATTAGGTCACCTAATAACTTAATGAGTTCTGAATCCCCTGGATGTGTTCTCAGAGGCCTTTGGAAAGTTATCCAAGGAGCTGTTACGAGTCCTGTCCCTTAGCCTATCTCCTGCCCACAAACAGAAGAGACAAGTAGCTAGTTTCTCTTCTGAGAGTTTCCTTACAGAAGGAAATGTTACGTTCCTGTTCTCAGGAAAGACTGTCTAAATATTTTTTGTTTGACCCAATCCCACCTGTTAAAATCCTCACATTTCTGGATGTGTAAAAATTCCATTGAAACCCTATTACTGGGAGGGACAACAAATACCCTGAGGCTGGAGAGCAGAAAGATCAAAGTTGAAAGAGCAGCTCATGGGATCCTCACAACTCTATGCTGTCCTATCCACCCATTCTGGTGACACCTAACTTGATTTCTAGGAAGAACTATTTGTTATTAATGACAAGTACTTTCCAATAGAGAACACTTTTCCTACCAAATCATCCTTAGTCACTGACTTGCTTGTAGTGACAGGAGTCAGAAGTTTATTGTAATACGGGAGCGAGGAAAAGAGCCAAGGCTGAGGAAACTGGCCCCTTCTAACGCTGGCAAGCTGAGGACAAGGCAGTGAGAGATTTCTAGAGGCAGCGCCCTGTCTGTTCTTTGTTTCTTTACCTGGGAAGTTACCAAATAGTAACATGTAAACTAGTTGATAAATGCCTAAAGGCAGTATAAGTAAGTTTGTTTTCACCAAATTACTTATGCACATTCCTTAGCCTATTTGTAACCCTCAATAAATGTGCAAAGTTTCCCTGGGAGGCTCAAGGCTCAGAGACTAATCTCAGTAAGACCTATGGTCCGTTGTATCCAGCCTTGCTGTTGTTCTTTTCACGACTGATCATTCTACAACAATCCTGTTGTGTTTCATGTCCCCCACCTCCTGACAACGTTAGGAAAGGTGGTGCCCCCTGTGGAGGGCTCCATATTGCTGCTGGGCAGGCAGCTGGACCCGACCCCTCTTCCCATCTCCATCTCACCCCTACTCACAAGTCATATGCATGGCCAGCTTTTTCCTGATCATCTACCTGCTTTACAAGTCATATGCCAGATACATTTTTCCAATCCATCAAACAAAGTGTGGCTTGAAGATATTAACAGGGGACACCCCAGAAAGTTTCATCTCTAGTTTAAGCCACCTACCTTGAAGCTCAGGGCAGATCAAACAGTTACATGGAGAAAGAACATCACCTTTAGAGCTTTAGAAAGGCTGTCTACATTTTACAAGGTGGGCGCAGATCAGTGACTGAGCAGGGGTTTGCCTGGGAGGCTATAAGGAAGAAGAGAAAGGAAGGTGACAGAAACTGAAAAGTATAATGCAAAAGAAGGAGAGGTGCATGTTTAACATAATAAGAGCATAGTGGTTAGCTTTCAATACTTTTTAAAGAATGTTCCAATTTATTATTTATTTTTAAAAATTGACACATAAAATTGCATGTATTTTTCATGTTTGTACATATATTGTGGTATGGTTAAATCTGGCTAATTAAAATATGTATTACCTTAAAAAGTTATCAAAACTTTCCCAGTTTAAAGAATACTGTATCGGAACAGGTTAATATCATCTTTAGCATCCTGGTAGCATTTTTCAGTAGTTAATTAACACATTAAGCCTCTGACAGTCTGGCTTTTGGAAAAGAAACCCAGATGACCCAATTCAACCACTCTTGTAGCTCCCATCTCCAGTTCTCTTAATCCTGGCCAAGACGGCGGCCTTGGACACTTTCTTCCGGTCATAAGCCAGACCAAGGGCAGCCATGCAATCGATGAAGAATGTGGTAAAGTTGATGTGCCAGCGGTACTCACTGGCAGAGTAGTCGTAGGGGAAGGCATGGTGGTAGTTGTGGAAGCCCTCGCCTGGAACAAAGCAAGGAGAGAAGTTACAGAGCTCAGTGGACTGCTGTCTTCAGACCTATTATCTGGTAGGGCACCTCAAACCTCAGAGGAATCAGCTGTTACTGAATGAATGGATGAACCTAGTGCCTTCAGTTCTGAAGCAAATGTCCTCAGAGGCATGTTAAGCGAAGAGTCCAGAAGCCCTAGTTACCCGTGACAGTGGTATGGGTAGGGGAGATGGGGGAGTGGGGGCGGGCAAGGGGAATTGCTGAGAGGATGTGGATGTTTCTCTCAGAGAATATTTTGCTTTTATTTTTTTTGGCGGGACTAGGGATCGAACTCAGGCCCTTGAGCTTGCCAGGGAAGTGCTTATTCCACTGAGCCATCTCTCTCGCCCCTCTCTCAGAGAATACTGCTGGGAAAGGCTTTTATAGTGGGAAACAACAGCTTCAATCGTAAGAAAAAAATACTGGCCCAAGACCCTAATGTGCTGGGGCGCCCACAGCAAGGTCTCAAGGAGGAACTCCTTTCTCTACCGCATTAGGGCTCCCTACAAAGGTGGAAAGTTCTGAGAGAATGGGCCTCAGCTGACAAACCAGAGGGAAGGAGGCCCACACAGGGTTTCTCAGTCACTGCAAGCACGCGGTGAGTTTCTCTGGCTTCTAAGTCTCCAAACTTTGACCCTGAAGTGGGGAAGATGTTGACAGAACAGAACCTCTGTGAAAATACTTAAAGATTTCCTGAGACTCTGAGAACTCTGGTATGTTTCACAGAGCTGCAGAGGAAATTTTTTTTTGTAACTGGGAAGTATTTGCCAACTCCTGGCACATCTTCTTTCTGATCTGATTCCAATACTAACAATACTGACTCTTATCACAGCAGGATAAAAAACAGGTAATAAAAAAGGTTGTTGGATGCCTTGTAGACAACAATATCCAAGACAGGGAAGTAACGCTCTGAGTACAAAGCAAGGGAAGGCAGCTGCACTGTATGTCATTGCACCCAGGGCTTCCCAGGAATGTGCTGCCCTGTGACCAGTTGTCCAGTCTGAACTGCAAGGACCATACCATGGCCAAGGAGCCACTGGAGCAGGGCTAGCTTTCACATAGCTTTCTGCAGCCAGGCTCTGGGGGAGAGGAGGGTTACAGGTGGCAACTGGAGTGGCAAGAGACAGCCCATGGAAGACTGAGGGGACAGAGAGCTGCCAGACAAGATGAGCATGAGACTGTGAGGGGGGTGATTTTAGAAGCAAAGAGAACTGCAGAAGAGAAAGGGCAAGGTAAAAGGAAAGAGCAGTTTGCGGAAGTCAGTGACATGAGGGACAAAGACCTTGAGCTGATGGTCAAAGAGAACACAGGTAGGAAAGATCACCACATTTCAATGAACCAACACAGGAGTACCTCAGTCTAGATTACCCCACTTCTATGCAGACTTTAAACTGGCAGTGTAGGTGATTTATGTCAAGCTAGGGTCAAAACACAAACACACAAGACAGATAAAAACAGCAAGTATGACCAAGGTTGAGAGCGTAAAGGAAGATATGAGAACAAGCGCTCTGTGATGATGTGTGTGAATCTGCGAGCAGTGCGGTTACCAGGCATTACAACAACATCTCTGCTGACTGATGTGAAGAGGCCCTGGAGCTACACAGCGAAGACTGCTTTGGCGTGTCAAAGCCTGTATTCATATGGAAGGAAGATGAGGGAAGACAAATGGTAGAACTGTTTTCTTTGATACAGCAATTGGGACTTGAACTATAGAAAGAACCTTTAGCAATAAACAGCATCAGATCTTGGAGTAAGTAGTACCTCCGAGGAAGGCTCCCAAAGCAATGTTGGGGAAAGGAGAGTTCCTAATAGATACCAGGAAAAGAAGACAAACAAATAAAGGATAAGTAATAGGTAATGCCACCAACAGTTATGCTGATGGGTTTCATACTGGCATCATAGGTGATAAGGCATAGTTTATAATAAAGCATGGTATGTCCAATACATGGGGAGACAAAATGGGGAGACAAAAATACTAGAAATGTGACATACTTGAAGATTACTGAATTAAATAATTTATATCATTTCCTTCATTTTATAAGACACATCTACATATAAAACACTGGGGCCTAAGGATGTAGCTCAGTGGCACACTGTCTGCCTGGCAAACAAGAGGCCCTGAGCTCAATGCCTGGTACTTAAATAAATATATATACAGCACTGGGCTTACAAGTTGCCCAGATAACCGTATTTTTCTATTTACGTATCTCTGGCCTAAGACTACACGCCTGCTCAGAGATAACCAGAAGCATGTGGAGATGGTTTAAAACTTATTATTACTAGTTTTTTGAGACTAGATCTTACTGTATAGTTGAGGCACTGTGTAGTCCAGGCTGGCCACAAACTTACAGGGATCTTTCTGCCTCAGCCTCTCAGTGATTACATACAGACATGCGCCACTACACCTGGCATCTTTACAACTTTCAAAAACATCACAAGCAGTATTTTCACCCTTTCTATTTGACATTTGGTTTTCTCAATATATTAACTGTCTAGTTTTTTAAAACCTGAGCTATATAGGCCAGTCATAAAAGCAGGTCTTTCTGATTCTGTGGCTCCTATCCAAATACTCTTGTCACCAGACAGCAGATATAGCATTGCTATGGACAGCTGACTTACCCACGGCTCCCAGTGAAACCAGGATGTTCTCCCGAGACTCAATGTTCTTATCATATGGGCGATATCCAAAGAGGTGAGCAGCACTATTCACCAGCCAGGTGGCATTGAGCACCACAGCATACCTCAGGAAAGTGGCTACATACAAGCTGTGTAAAAAAGTTTCACCCCAGCAGTACCAGGGCACTAGTGTGGGCAGGATGAAACACATCAACAGGAGACCGGGCTTGTAGTACCTATGTGGAAAGAACAGGGAATGTGAAGGGACAATACTCACACTTCTCTGATGGGTCCCTCTGACTAGCACAAGCTGTCTTTTCACCAACAAGAGCACAGAGGGCAGAAACCAACATGAAGGAATGGAGTGGAAAAGTTTTTGAACACATAACGCTCTTAAGTCATTCCTTAGAGGTGGCGATGTGAATGCGTTCAGCAACTTTTCTGGGATTACCCACTGGAAAACAGTGGAGGGCTGATAGGAACACTTGTCTCCTGACTTGAAACACATTCTCCTTCATCGCAAGAGCAGAAAGCCATGTTGGTCAAATCATAAAGTCATCAGCCTGGTGGTTCTGTGAAAACTGAGTCAAGTCTTGATTCACTCTCTGTGACAGCCTCAGCCTCTCTTGACGTCTTTGGCCTTCGAGGCCCACATTTTGACAGAAAGGCCTGACTCATGATCATGCTGTAGCTCACTGTTCCTCCTTTTGCACTGCCCCATTCACACACAACTATCTTTATCCTTATGTAACTTCTGATGCTGTTTTTCATAAGCCCTCGCTGGAGTTCTCCTTTGAGACCCTTCCCCACTGAGTCTCTCCTGGCATAGAGAGCATCCTGTCCTGCACTGTGGCTATTTAGGCCTAAGCTTATCGCTCTACCTGTGGTGGGCTACAGAGAACTGGAAGGGGAAGGACTCAGCTATATACATGGCTGGGTCTATCTTCTATTCTAGAATAGCAAACATTTGTTGCACTTACTGATTTCATTAAGATAATGCAAAGAAAGGAGCAGAGCAATAAATTATGGGTATGGACATATTAAAACCTGGGGGTTTATATGTTTTTAAACACCCAGACCCAATATATTCCCCAGCTTTTATTGTACCAGCCCTAAACCGGGTGCCCAAAGTTATAGTCCCAGCTCCATCCTGCTGCCTTCACTCACCTTCTCTGGAACATCACTAGTTTCTCGGCCTTTAGGTCAGACATATCCAGCAAACCACCCTTCTCTTTGACGGCTGGATGTTTACGCACAAGCAGCCAGCCCACATGAGAGAAGAAAAATCCACGTCGGGAATTGTGAGGGTCCGCATGTGTTTCTGAGAACTTGTGGTGGGCACGGTGATCTCGGGCCCATTCATACACATCATTCTGGAGGAAAGAGGAAAACAGAGGCCTGAAGAGATGTTCTCCAGTGAGGACAAATGCCCAGGCATCTATATGGGCTCACTGCTGTCAGCCCAGCCTAGCATCTTGGGAATCTGGCTCCAGAGGAGGCATGAAAGAGTTGCAGTCCTCCCTTTCCTGCCCAGAAGTTTCCAGGGAAAAACACCTTGCATTTCCTTACCACAGGAACAGCACTGGTGTACCTCACGGGTATGTGTGGGGAAAATGGAGATGAACCCAGAACTCAGCTATATTAGAAAAAGAAACCTTATAGAGCATGGCACAGGTTCTCATGGGATACTACTCCCCAGGCATACGGAGAGTGAGGTGGGCACTGAAGCTCCAAGGTGCTACTCTCTGGGTGCAGTTCTGAGAGCCCTACCCTGAGGCCCTCCTGAGCTCACCCAACCCTATAACAAGGCCACAGGTAACTTGTGAGTCACGCAGGTCTTGTCTAGGATTCTTTCCTTCCATTCAAAAACATACTGACATATCTCTTCTTTCCCTCTACCTCACAAGAACACCATTAGGGATCTCAGATTTAAAGTTGCTTAGGAAGAGATGAATATGTAAAGGTGGTAAGTTCTGCAGAATGTTGGCAATACAAAGGGGGCTAATTTGGCTTTCTGTTCAGCTCTTGCTGAAGCTAAGCCCCGAACCAGGAGCTGTCTTTTGTTCTCTGCTAGAGCCCAACAGCTATGACATTCCCTTCATTGTCTCTTGCAAATTTTTTGTCTGAATCAACCTCAGGACGGGACCTAACCAGAATGGCAGCCCAAACAGCGCCACAACACTGGTGTCACAACTTCTCAGTGACTCCGTTTTCTCATCTTTCAAATGGAAATAATACTGTGACTAAGATGATGTAGGGTTTCAAGAATTAGTCTATGCCTAGCACTCAGCACAGATCCCAACACAAGCTGGTGCAGCAGTGTTTGCTGTTATGTGTGACAGATCACCTCCTATGTCATTGTGTGTGTGTGTGTGTGTGTTCCCATGAGAATCCCTGATGAGTTTAGCGCCTACTTTTTAACCAGAAATGCAAACAGCCCTGGCTTTGTGACCTGGCCCTTCACTAAATTATGGGTGCACTGCATTAACAGATGCACCATGGGATAAAAATGAATCTGTTTCTCAAGAACAGGGCCAATTTCCCATCCTGGACTTGCACGCTCCCAAAGATTATGGACCACAAGAGATGGGACCGCCCTAAGACCTGTAAGGTGACCATAGGAGATGGGAAAAAGCAGCAACCACCCTTTGGGACTTCTCTCTGAACATCAATCCCCTCCCCTGTGCCATCTACAGGTGGGCTCAGCAGCACTGCACTCACCTGAAAGGCCATGGTGTTGGCAATGATCAGGAAGACCCTCAGAGGCAGGCGCGCTTTGTAAGTTCGATGACTCCACAGGCGATGGGCTCCTGCTGTGATTCCCAGGGCGCTGACAACATAGTACAGGTACGCTGCCAGGACAGAACACAGGCGTCAGCCGTGTGCAAGGTCCACCTGGGAAAGCACCTCGTGGACATGCTCCTCCTGTCAGTCTGTGTGTTCTTTATGCTTGGCTAAGGATCTGTTTCTCCCTGAACCCTACCCAGCTTTTGGCATTTGGGCAAAATAAAAAAAATACCATCACCTCCCAGCTTCTCTGACTACAAATGGAGATAAGTTACAAATGCCAGTAACAGAGGAGATAGGACTGAGGAGAGAAAGCAGGGCTTTCACCACTGACTCACTTATCAGACTGCAAAGCATTAACCCAGGGCCTTTCAGGGCCTAAACTACTCTGCCAGAGCTTAGAGCTATGAGCAAGGTCAACTGGGCACTAACCAATTGGAGGAGCCCCACGTGGTGGAAGACACTAGGGACACAGAGGAGGCCATTTATCAGCTGGAACCAAAGCATCTCAGTACCATGGTGTAGTTCAGCAAGCAGTTTGGATGGAGCAGGGAACATCAGTCCTGATAGCCAAGTGTTGAGTGGCTGGTGCTTCACCAAGGATGTGTATATTCTTGGATGTACTGTGAACCTTGACTGGGGTGGGTGCCAATAATGTGCACACCCCAGTGAGGAACAGAGGCTGTGTGTCCCTGGGGTCACAGAGTAAAACTAAAAAAACTAGGTTTTCTTTGGCCACCTGGCTTATGCTGCACACCTACCACTCACCCTGCACAGCCTCTACCCAGTTCCCAGGTTTCTCCTTTGCCACGTCCCTCTGCCAGGCCAGTTCTAGGCAGCACCGGGACACTGCTCTGCCTCGCTGTCCTCTAGGCCAACAGGTCAGAAGGCACCCTGTGCTCTCTAACAGGGAAGGCACACAGGGTGTACTCAGCCCTTCCTCCAATGGGCTTCGAGAGGCAGGGGGTGAGGCCCTAATAGAAACTGTTAATAATGTGTCATTCCTTGGGGGCAGCTGGAACAATAGCTCCTCAGTGGCCACAGGACTTAGCTGTGGTAGGAGATATCACATATTGTGATAAACTGTCCTATGTTCCTTTCCAGCGAGTAAGTTTCCAAACAGCCTTCTCTCTCCCTCTGCACCAGGTTCTGTCTCTACTACAGGATCCCCAGGAGAGCCCCAGTGCTCCCATCCATCCAGGTGAAGTTCTGGCACATTTCCTCTGGCTGGGCTCAAGATCCCAAGTCACTGACAGAACCTAGCTGTCTGATGACTGACAAGCCATAAGTAATCTTTATTTGTTTATATATTTGGTAGGGTCTCCCTACACAGCTCAGATCCTCTTGTCTCAGCCTCCCCAGCACTGGGATTATAGGTATGCGCCATCACACTTAGCCCAAACAGCCCTGATCTTCAGGGTCTGCATACACTTGCACCTGGGAAAGGCCCATCCATGGGCCACAGCCCTGGAATCTAATAAAGGGTTTTGGGCCTGGCATAGTGGTACATGCCTGTAAACCAGCACTCGGGAGGCCGAGGTAGGAGGATCTTCATGAGTTCAAGGAAGCCTGGGCTACAAAGTGAAAAAATAAAATAAAATAAATAAATAAACAAAATAAGGTATTTGGTACAATGTCTCACTACACAGTTCTGACTCATAGCGAACCTCCTGTTTTTACTCTCCCCAGGGCTGGGATTACAGACATGCACCACCATGCCCAACCTAACAAAACAAAATTAAAAAGAAAAAAAAAAAGGTCCTGGGCAAAACACTTAAGACAAGGGCCAAGGAAGCACCTCTACTGGTTTCATGCTTGGTTGATTCTTAAAAGTACCTAGATTAACAGGGGAATTGGAAAAGAACCTAGGCACATTTGAACCACACTGCTAGTTCTGTCCAGTAGAAGACTAGGGCCAAGTAGACATATTCTCCCTCTGACTCAGAAAAGGACTATTACAATAACACCTCACAGCTTTATTCTATGGAGAAGACTAGAGGAGCCCTCCTAGGTCCTTGGTATGGCCAAGGACATCTCTTCATCCCTGCTCTGTGGATTCTGGTTCTACAGTCTGCAAAACAACATAAAGCTCTCAGATAGCAGAGACAGGAAAATGCTGAGATGTCACACAGTTACCTGAAGAATAGAACCCTTCTGGTCCTAAAGAAGGTACTGACATCTCCACTTAAAACATTGACAACTGCCGGGCGTGGTGGCACACGCCTGTAATCCCAGCACTCGGGAGGCTGAGGCAGGAGGATTGTTGTGAGTTCAAGACCAGCCTGAGCTACAAAGTGAGCTTAAGGACAGCCTGAACTGCATAGTGAGACCCTGTCTCAAAAAGACAAAAAAAAAACATTGACAACTGGTGTTTCTCAAAGAGGTGTTTCTATGTTCCTAGGAATTTTCCCAGACAGAGCTCAAGGGACCAGACCTTGCCTCTTATAACACCTAAAATGTCCAAGAGACATCAAACCACGAACCACATCCTTTTACACAACTATACCATAGCAGAGACCACTCCTGGAGATCTCAGGTGTCCTCTCCAGGTGACCTATTTACTGACCAAGGGCAGCCAGGGACCTAGACCCGAAGATTCCCTTCTCCCTAACCTCCCACACCTCTCATAGGTGTGGCTGCAAGACACTGGCACTGTCACCCAGGATTCAGTGTAGAGCTGCGCCAAGGCAGGTCAGGACAAGATGGGGACTATCTGCCTCACTAGCACAGCTGTTCAAGGCTCTCTTCTGTGGCCTGGCTATCCCTGCAGAGGGTGTGCGTGGGTGGGGAGAACAGGCATCAGAAGTGCTGGGACCTTGGTGCAACTGTGGCCTCCAGAGAAGGGGCTGGAGCAGGCAGTCAGAATAGACATGAGACACTTCCACAGTGTGACCTAGAGAACATATGGCTGGCTGTGCTGCACTATGGAGACCTGCCTGCAGTGACAGCAATACATCTGTACAACTGGGTCATACAAGAGCCATCTTCCTCTCCCTCCGTGACAACTGGCTTGACCTGCCAAGAGGCCAGGCTCAAATACTCTAAGTTTTGAGACAGGGTCTCATATGTAGTTCAGGTAAGCCTTCATCTTGACATGATCTTCCTGCCTCAGCCCCTGAATGCTGGGATCCAAGATCTATACCATCACTCCAACATCAGACATTGTAGTTTTGTGGGTAACCACCTTTGTGTTCCTTCCTTTCAGTGATCTCCCTCTCTTTGTAGTTTCCCCTCATCCTACCCCCTCTGGTTCACCACAGTGCCTGCAACAGCCATGCCCAAAGGCCAATGCCTATGCCTGCATTTGCCCCAGAGCCTCGATTATCTGTGGCACACAGACCCAGATCAGGCAGCCCCACCAATGGCTCCATCAACAGAGCTTTTCCAAGAGCAGCTACCTCATGCCTCAGTCTTTACTTCAGTGTCCCTGCATAGAGGCCGGGGCTCATTTCCTACCATTCTGTTAAGGGTCCCCCAAACTTAACATCTCTGGATGCTTGCCCCATTGTGCTATGCTCCCAGGCCACTATAAAGATAAAGACATGGCCAAAAACCCCACCCTATGAACAGCATCAAGAACGCTGTGTGCTGGCTGGGGACAAGGGTACCTACTTACCCCACAGTACCGTGTAGAACTTGCAGGTGGGAACCAGAGTGATTCCGTACAGGGCTCCCACATGCAGCAGCGCCATCAGGATGATGTTTCTCCAGACATACTCCAGTTTGGGTGGGGGGCCCTCTTCGTCCTGGTAGCTGGGGTCGTGTATATCATCTTTTATTTCAGGGCGGATGTCTGCTCCAATGTACTGGGGAGCCTTGTCCAGCTTCTGTAGACCATTCTGAAGGCCCCCAGAGGGGGGCGCCGTGATGGTAGTGGTGGTGGTGTAGGAGCCAGACATCTGGAAGATGAAAGGGAGAGTTGGGAGAGCAGAACAGTATAGGGCCAGCAGAGGCCTCAGCGGGAGCCCACGCGGGGGGAGGGGCCCTTAGCTCTGCTCCGCCCAGGGCAGAAGCTACCTGGGAACGGGTGCACCCTGAGATGGAACAGAACGAAGTGTGCAGACACTGTGCAGAGACTGGGAGTGAAACTTTAACGTGAAGAGGCAGAAGAGTGGGTGAAACTCTCGCACCCTTGGAAACGCACAAAGGAAACCCGTGTGCATACATAAAGGTCCAGGAGCTACTGCATTTTTCTGTACTTTAAAAGCGGGGCGTGAAGGTAGATGTCTGTGATCCCAGTGCTCAGGAGGCTGAAGCAGGAGGATCGCCGGGAGTTCGAGGCCAGCATAGGCTAAAAAAGTAAATTTAAGGCCAGCCAGAAGTACATAGTGAGCCTCTGCCTCAAAAAAAAATCAAAACCGGGATTGGTGAGATAGCTCGGTAGAATAAGCCGTTTGCCTGGCAAGCTCAAGGGCCTCAGTTCAATACCCGGTTCTGCAAAAAAAAAAAAAAAAAAAAAAAAAAAAAAAAAAAAAAAAAAAAAAAAATAATAATAATAATAATAATAATCAAAACCAAAAACCAAATCCTTCAAGAAGCAAGTGTTGGAATCAGCCCTCCCAGTTGCAATCTATACCCCACCACTACCGGCAGTACATCTCAGAAGATGTCTTAGTACTCTCCAGTGCCCCCGACTCGTCCCCACGCGCGTCCTCCGAAGCGCAGCCCAGCCTGCTACGCTGCGGCGGGCCGGTCTCGGGGAGCTCACCTCCTGCAGCATGTGGGCTGGCATCTTGGCTCTCGGTTGCTAGGCTCACTTTGCCCCGGCTGAGGCTGCGGAAAGTGGTACCTGGGAGCCGAAGGTGGACTTCGGTTCCGGAAGCTGCTTCTGCAAGGTGATCCGGTGGAGCCACGCGCCAAGCCTGCTGCGTCTCACACGCGGCTGGGCTCCGGGCCTGCCCGCTGTGCGCGGGGCCGGGGATTTAAAGAGCAGCGCTGGCAGCGGTCCGCCGGCCCGTATTTACCCAGATCTTTTTTATCTGCTGCCAAGAGGGGCAAAGTGTGCGGAGCCGGCCGACCCACGTAGCTCGCGCAGGAGGTGGGGGGAGGGAGGGAGAGCCAGGCGCACAGCTACCCAGCGCGGAGCAGGGATGCCGCAGCCCCGACACCCGCGCCGCGGCCTCTGCCTGCGGGGAAATGCTAATGACTCCTGAAAGCTGCGCTTCGCTATTGGCCAAGGGGAATTTGGTGCCACCTCGTTCTGCCGCTGCCATTGGTTCGGAGCAATCTGCTGTTCCCTCCGCCGCCGCTCCTCGCTCCCCTCCCTTCTTTTCTTGTCTACTTCCAGACCCCGGCGCCCGCGGCGGCCCGGCCCTTGGCCGGGGGTGCGCGGACGTCTCCGCGCAGAAGCGTTCGGCTGGGCAGGGGCCTGAGCGCAGACCTATCCCCCCACCAAAGCCAGGCGCGGGGTGACCAGGGACGAGCCCGTAGGGGAACCGCGCCACGGCCAACTGGGTCCTCGTTTCCCACTGCCAGACACGTGGGAGGGAGGCCGCCCTTACTCCCTGATCAGCCGCCGGCCGGGGCGAGGCAACCTGGGGTGCGACCCCGCCCACCAGCCGGGGGGTTGGGCTGCCGGCTGGGGCGACGTGAGCGCCTGCACGCTAGCACCCCATGTTCGGCTACCGAGGGCACCCGAGGCACGACGACCGTAGGCAGCTGGCGCTAGCTAAGACTTGCAAGAATGGTCAGGGATGGTGTGCTGGAGAGAATGCAACGAGAGAGCTTTGTTTTTTTTTTTTTGCTCCCCTGGATGGAGATTGAACCCAGGATCTTGGCAGGAGCTACATCTCCAGACCCTTATTATTCCGGGACAGGGTTTTGCTAAATCACTAAATTGATTAAACTCAAACTTGTTATCCTACTTCTGCTGGGATTGTGTGTTGTGTGCGTGTGCGTGTGCGTGTGTGTGTTGAGAGGGCACTGTGGAGTCCAGACGGGCCTTGAGCTCACAGTTATCAGTGCTGAGTTACAGACATGCACCACCACATCCAGTGAACTGAGATAAACCTTCACTGCTGGTGGCAAGATAAACTGCCTCATAAACATTCACCACAAATTTATATATAATACTTTTTTTTTTTTTTTTTTTAGGACAGGGTGTACAGGGTATCACTGTGTAGATCGGACTCATAGTGATCCTTCTGGTTACAGCCTCCCAAGTGCTGGGATTATAGGCACGCCACCACACCATCTCAAAACAGTGCGTACCAGGGGCGGGGCTGGCACAGCAGGCCAGAGGATCGGACTCACCGGTGTGTCTGCCTAAGCAGGCGCTTTATTATTTATTATATTTTTAGGGAAGGGTCTACAAGGTGTTCAGGGTCTCATTACTAGATTGTACTCAGCCGGGCGTGGTGGTGCAGGCCTGTAATCCCAGCACTCGGGAGGCTGAGGCAGGAGGATTGTTGTGAGTTCGAGACCAGCCTGAGCTACAAAGTGAGTTTAAGGCCAGCCTGAACTGCATAGTGAGACCCTGTCTCAAAAAGACAAAAAAAAAAACAAAAAAAAACTAGATCGTACTCATAGTGAGCCACCTGTTTACAGCCGCCCAAGAGCTGGGATTATAGGCACGCACCACCACACCCAGTCTCAATTGCTATCACATGGGCAGGGCGGGCACAACAGGCCAGGGGATCAAACTCCCAACCCCTGCGTCTGCCTAAGCAGGAGCTTTAATCCACTGAGCTATTTGGCCAGCCCTATATGTTATTTTAAAATAATGTAATAAGACAATATTATAAATTACCGATAAGCCGGGCGTGGTGGCGCATGCTTGTAATCCCAGCACTCGGGAGGCTGAGGCAGGAGGATTGTTGTGAGTTCGAGACCAGCCTGAGCTACAAAGTGAGCTTAAAGCCAGCCTGAACTGCATAGCGAGACCCTGTCTCAAAAAAAAAAAAGACCAAAAAAAATAAATTACCGATAATGGTAGATCATGATATAGCTATATAATATTCTACTGAATATATGTACTGCATATATACACATTGTATGTTGTTCCAACACCAAAAAATAAAGACTAGGTTAATGGATTGAGAAGCAGTTTCATGGCAGAGCACTTGATCAGTATGGGGAAGCACCTGGGTTCCAGGCAGAGCGCTTTAGGGAAAAAGTTTATTGCTTAAGAAGCATTTCTAGTTATACTGAGTATGTTCCTGCTATGCTGCTATTTACATAGAAGGATGTAGAAATACCTGTATGTGAGCTCAACAATGTAAAACTATATTATGGACCAGAGGGAAACTATTAGGCTGAGATCCTACTGCTGAAATTTACTGACACAAGGTGACCACGGGCAAATTTATTTTGTGAACTTCAGTTTCCTCGTCTGCAAAATATGGATACTATTTGTTTTGTCAGACTGTTACAAAGGTTTAATAATACATTGAGATGACCAGCACATGAGCTGCCCACGCGCTGTTCTGAGTGTGTCCCTTTGGCCTGAGCTCTGAGACTGCATTTTTACTGACTCCTGTGCTTGAGCTCATCACAAGGTCACGGCAGTAATTCCTACTGCTTTCTAAATGCATTCTGTCCTTAAAACTGTTTCTTCTGCTCCACTTTCCCTGCCAAGTATGCCCAGTGATCCCACTCTTATGTGTCTATCAAACTGTGAAAACAGACGTACAAATACACAAACAAGTATAAATATTCACAGGTGCTTACTTGTAAAGCAAAAGTGCAAATAATGCAAATGCCCACCCAAGGACTAATGGGTAAATAAGAAGTGATATAGCCACACAGTGAAGTATAAAAGGAATGGAAGCTGCAAGGGCCTCCCCCTCTAGGAATCTGGGATAGGAGGATCACAAGGTCTGGCTCTACTTGGACAATATGATGTCTCAAAATAATGATGAAAAAAAAAAGAGTGGGGGATATAGCTCAGGGTGAAGGCCTTAGATTCAGTCTCCAATAATGCCAACACACACACACACAACACACACACACACACACACACATGCATGCACACACACACACACAAAATACTAACAGTCCTACAACATAAATGAACCTGGACAATAGAATTCGAAGTAGAAAAAAAAAAAAAAGCCAGCTGCAAAGGACCACATGTTACACAAAACTTTTAACTATATGAAATGAAATGTCTGTATGAATTGTCCAGCTTAAGAAATTTTATTAAGATAGGAAACAGATTGTTGCATCTATCTGGGATTGGTTAAAATTGATCGGAGTGATGAATCTCTCTACATATGCAAAAGGCATTAAGGTATGTGATTTAAATGTCTTTATACTGTGTAGTATAAGACATTTGTCTCAAAAAACCTTCCAGCCACAGTGCTGTCATCTTGCTTGAGTAAACATGTCCACTGAAACACACTATTGTGCAAGCAGCCTCACACACCTGCCCAACCACATCACGCATAGCATGGTGGTATTGGGGCAGGAGGCGAGCTGCTCAAACTGTGCTCATCGCTGTGGACCTGTTGGCTTTCCCATGACAAGTTGGGAAGGGAGGTAGGGAAGCCAGTGCCTGCTCTAGTCCTAGCAGGACCCCAGCCAGTTCTCCATGGGTTCTGTCCTGTCCCAGGCTACAAGATGAGCTGCAGGCAGTTGGAGCTTGGAAAGATGGTACAAGTGGACTACCCCTCCTCCTTCTACCCCAGGTCAGGACCCAAGCTAATCTGCCCTCTTGCAGCCTTGTCTGGGCACCACTGGCTTTTAGAAGAAATGGAGCAAATTGAGCCATCAGGCCTAAGCTGTCACAAACTTAGAGTTCACTCATTCAGCACATTTTTTTTTTTTTTCGGAACCGGCGATTTTGAAGTAAGGCCCCTGTGCTTGCCAGACAAGCACTTATTCTACTGAGCTATCTCCTCAGCCCCCCCCTCCCCTTTATTTTGAGACAGTCTCACTATGTAAGGCAAGCTGGTCGTGAACTCATGGCAGTCCTCCTGCTTCAGCCTCCCGAGTCCTGGCACTATAGGCCTGTGCCACTATGCCCAGCTTCAGTACATGTTTATGGACCACCCTGTAGTCCCAGGCTCAGGGTCAGAGCTGAGGTCCTAGGAGTTTCCCTTGGGCTCCTCATCATGGAGGGGATCTCTATGTCTCCAACAGCTAGAGCTCAACACAGCACCATAGCCTCCAGAGGGAAGGCAAGGGCTAGACTGGCCTGGGAGAAGAAGGGAAGACTTCCTGGAGGAGGTGATGATGTGAAATCCTAAGTGGATTTGGAGTTAGGTGTTAAACAACTGAGGAGAAAGTGTGGAGAAAAGCAGGTGATGCTTAAGGGAGACTGGCCAGAGTGACACTTCACCAATTAGGACCTCTGCATCTGGCTCCATTGCTCTTGGACCCCAGGCTGCAGGGAAGGCACTGTGGAGCTCCTTCTGGGTGGCTGTAATCAGCTCTTTCACGTGGCCAGATGTGTGTGTCCTTGTGCACAGAGATGCCCCTCCTCTCCCTCTCCCTCCAGTTCTCCCAGCTGGGCACAGACAGAAGTGTGTGAGAGCATGTGTACATGCACACGCACACATACACAGCCCTGTCTGCAGGCACAGGATGTGAACTAGAGAAGCAGCCTCTAATGGACCATTGATGGGATCTGATGACAGAATGAGTGTGCCTGGAATGGCAAATGTCGCAGGGACTGGCTATACCCAAGGGTGGCAGCCTAAGCAGATGAGACCTGAGGTCAAAGGTGTTAGGGTCAGAGACTTCCACAGCAGCCTGACCTACCAAGGATGGCTCTTTCCAGACCTTAGTCTCTCCCGCCCTCCTCTGGAGTACTGCTAGGAATCTCCCATCCCCATCCTAGCCTGGAGCCTGCAGCATGAAGTCCTCTGCTGAGGATGGACACAGCGAGAACAGGCAGATCCAGACCCAGCACCACAATTGACAGTGAATAAGCTTAAAGTCCTTGTCCTGACTCAGCTTCTGAGCCAAAGTGAGGGCAGAAAGAGACTTGCCCAGCTCTGCCTTTGTGGCCACAGAGGGGCCAAGCATACCCAAAGGGAGGTCCTAGTCTTCTGCAGAGTTCTGAACAGCTGCCTCTCTGCGCTCCATGGGTGCAAGAAAATGTCCCAGCCATGCTCCTCTCCTTAGTCCCCACTCTTGTTCCTCTCTACTCCTTGCTTTCCCTAGGTCCTTTCCTCCAAGGCATCACCTAGATTAGGCTACCAAGGGAGCACCAGCAACCAGCCCCCTCTCCCAAACCTTATGGTTGCCCTAGAGTAACCTTGATTATACTGATGTCACCCTTGCTTTGCACTGACGAGGCACTGAGCCAGCTGTAGCAAGGACACATAGTCCAGAGGGAAGCTGGCTGCGGCCCATGCCATGCTGCCCCAGAGCATTTCCCAGCCAGGAGCCTGCGTCACCCCCATGCCATCCCAGGTGCCAAGGTATCCACCCAGGCACTGAGTGTTGACAGAGTCTGTGCTGTGTCCAGCAGAAAGTCAATGCTCCGCTCTGTATGGGGAACAGAGCCCAAGCTCCGCTGCCCCCTCTGGAGAGCATACACATTTCCAAGAGAAATGGGACAAAGCACAATAGCAAAGCACACAGGCCAACATCTGATGGGCGCAGACTGGTAATATGAGATGGGGCAGGAGTTCAGGGAGGGAGAGGGGTCCTTCCCAATAGAGGAGTTCCTAGTAGGAACCTGGGTAGGACAACAGATTGAGCTTGAGCTGAGTGATACAGCAGTAATTTTTACAATTTCTACTTATGTGTACTGTGCTCTGTGGTCTGATGGTCTAGTGATATTTACCCCCAAATTACCCCAAATTGCTTCTTCTTCTTTTTGTGGAACCGATGGTTGAACTCAGGCCCTTGCACTTGCCAGGGAAGCACTTATTCCATTGAGCCATCTCCCCAGCTCCCAAATTGCTTCCTAAGGCTCAGAAAATGTTGCTGGGAGCCAGGTGTGGTGGCGCATACCAGCACTCAGGAGGCTGAGGCAGGAGGATTGTTGTGAGTTTGAGACCAGCCTGAGCTACAAAGTGAGCTTAAGGCCAGCCTGAACTGCACAGTGAGACCCTGTCTCAAACAGACAAAAAAAAAAGAAAAAGAAAATGTTGCTGGGGTGGAGCATACTTGGATGGAAACATACTAGAACCTGCCAGCTGCTAGTTGTGAGCAGAGACTACCCATACCTTGTCTGGTCAGTAGTGCCTTCCAACCACAGAAGAAACATGCTAAACATGAAGTTGGAAGGTCAGTTGCTCTGCCTTACTCTTGCCGGTTCCACCCCCGTGAGCACCACTCTCGGCTGGTGACCATGGTCTTGGCCCAGAAGAGGCACTGTTTGGAAGGCCTGCAGGCATCATCCTTTCACTCTGCTGCCCACTCCACTTTCTTTCCTGTCTCTCCTTACCTAAGGGGGAAAAGAGAAAAACCCTATGTCAGTCTTCTGCTTTGCCACTGGCATGCAAAATATAAGTGAATGCAATCCCCATGGGTTTCTAGGCCTTTCCCTGATGTTCTCCCACCAGGGGATCTCTTGTTTCCTTCTCCCTTCCCATAGGACTCTGGATTTGTAATGTTGTCTGGCCTGGGCATGTTCTCATGGAGGCCTTGGTTTCCCTACATCCTACTTTCTCCTCCAGAGAGCTGTGTTCATCCCCTTTGAGATAGGAACCAGCATGGGGCAGGGGGTCATTCAGATCCCTCAGCCCCACCTCAGTTCTTCCAGCCTCAAGAGCCTCCAAAATACCCCAGGGGGGCCAGAGATTTGTTATGGCTCAGGATGTGCTACACCAGCATTCCTGTCCCCTAACATCCTCATCATCAAGATTCTGTTTTCTGCTGGTAGCTGTCCTCTTACTGATGCCTGAGAGCTCTCCAGCCTCAGCAAAGCTGGGGTACAACCTCACTGATGAACCTAGTGCCAGAAAAGCCTGTCTTGGCAGCAAAGACCCAGGAATGTGTGGAGCCTGATGCCACCCAGGAAGTTTCTTGCCAGGGCAGGGGCACCTGGCCTGTGGAGAGGGTCTGAAGCCAACAGCCAGGCAATCCCATTAACTCCTTTCATGGTTTAGGACTTTACACAGGAGGCTGTGTAATATAGCCCGGCAGTCTAAGCATCTGTCTGGCAAGTACAAGGTTCCAGGTTCAATGATCTCTGGTACTGCAGGCTGTGTGAACCCCAGAACCCTAGGCATGCTATGCTGGTACCCAAACTGGGTGTGATGGTGCACACCTGTAATCCCAGCACTGGGGGGTGCTGAGACAGGAGGATCACTATGAGTCCAAGCTGCATAGTGAGACCCTGTACCAAATGAATAAATTTCTTTTTAAAGACTGTACACAAGAAAAGAGTCAGGGAGAGCATGAAAGAGTTCCATCCAGGGCTGGGCAGAGTCCATGTGTTGGTCACTGGGGAGGGACTGGGAGAAACTGCTGTCAGCCACCTCTAGCCCAAAGCAGCCCAGTCGATAATGGTGGGGGGTAGGAGTGAGTGGGTAGGGGACTGGCAAGCCCATTCTTGGAAGGATATGGGTATAGGACTCTCCTGAAGGAATGCTGTGGCTCCCTGACTAGTCCCCCCCCACTGTATTTAAGAGTGGGGCCTACAGGGTCTTCAGAGTCTCACTATATAGATGGAACTCTTTGTGATTCTCCTGCTTTCAGCCTCCTAAGTGCTGGGATTACAGGCACGCGAACGCCACCAGGTCCAGTCTCAATTGCCATCTCAGCACACCCCGGAGGCGGGGCTGGCACAGCACACCAAGGACTGAACCTCGGGCACTGACTGTGCTTTGCCTAAGCAGGAACTTTAATCCGCTGAGCTATCAGTCCAGCCCTTCCCTTACTAGTCTTACCAGACTTAACTCAGACTGCTCAGCAGACCACCCTGTCCTATCTCCTTCCTTGTTCACTCAGGGTCAGATGCAGATTTTGCCTGATAGCCCCTCCTGTATCCTCAAATCACTGTTTCCCTTCCTGAAACTCTGGCGAACTTATGCGTTCTGTCTTGTCTATTTCCCAGAAGACCCAGCTTGCTGGCAAAACTGCCTACTAGGCTTTTAGATCTATGGAACCTGTGGTGCAGTACCTGTTGGGAGGGCCAGACATGAGCTTTCAAGTTACCAAGAGAAAAGGGAGTACATTACAGGAAAGGGCTGTAGGAAGAGACGGTGCCTAGATGGGGGGGGGGGGGGGCTCTGAGCTCACAGCCCTCCAAACTGGGAGTCACCTCTTCTGCAGATGAGCAAACTCCTTGCTGTGGTTAGAGTGGGGTGAGTCTCCTGCTGCCACCCTGTGGCCACAGAGGGCACAGCACCTTTTGGGAGGTTGGGCTGGAGAGGGCAGGCTTGGACATTTGTTCTGGTGTTTGAGAGTTCCCTCTCTCTCTCTCTCAGACATAGTAGGAATGTTGACCTCAAAACCTAACAACTATGAGAGGCAAGATCTGCACTAATGGTGGTTGGACAGGATATTATGTCGGCTTTTAGTACTATGGTCATCCACTCGGTAAATAATTATTGAATTTTTGATATAATTCAGGTATAAAAAAATAAGATAAGTAAGCAACTACACTCTTAATTCACGGATAAGAGATATCTGCTAAAATAATATCTGTAAATATAATATCATGTATGCACCTTGTACAATACCAAAACGTTATGAAAACAGTTTGCAATGTATTAATTCATCGAATCTGTATGGTTAAGGTGTCTTGAAACTGTCTGATTGACATTTGTATTTTAATAAAATAAAAAAAAAAAACCTAACACTCAGACTTTGTTTGCTTAAAACCAGCACCATAAGCCGGGCATGGCGGCGCATGCCTGTAATCCCAGCACTCGGGAGGCTGAGGCAGGTGGATTGTTCTGAGTTCGAGACCAGCCTGAGCTACAAAGTGAGCTCAAGGCCAGCCTGAACTGCATAGTGAGACCCTGTCTCAAAAAGACAAAAAAAAAAAAAAAAAAACCCAGCACCATAGCTTCATACATCTCTGATACATTACCCCAAACCAGCCCTCTTGTCTGTTTTCCAAAAAGCAGAGCTCTGATTTTATTGCCTTGCTCACAAACCATCTTTGCTTTCTGCTCCCTGATAAATCAATTGTCTAGCATTTGAGGCCTTTGGGGAGGGGTGGTGAGACCATATCTCACCAGACAGTTTAGGCTGGTCTTGAACTCACTACGAAGCCCAAGGTGGCCTCAAATTCCCTGCAGTCCTCCTGCTTCAACTGCCTGAACACTGGAATTTCAGGCATGCACCACTATATCTGGCAACTACGCTCTGTTGGTGTCTCTTCAAGCATTACCCACCCTTCAGAGCTCTGTCCAAGCCATGTCCCACCCTTCTCTGCCTCCCAACTGCTTAGCCCAACCACCCTCCTTCCTCTGAACTCTGCCAGCAGCCCTGTGTTTCTCAGCACGCTCCTTGGGTTCTTCACACATTACCCTTTTTCCTCTTCACTGGACTCTCCAAGGAAACTGCCTTCAGGATGATGTCTTAATGCCGGCCAGCAATGAACACCTGGCTTTCAGGGTAACGTCCATGTCAGGACATGAGCTGTCATGACCTACCTGTGAGAGCCAATTTGGTGAGCATAGCTGGCCATAAATTTTTTTTGAGTCTGGGATAAAAATAAACATCAAGTCTCAGAACGAATGGCTGCTAGCTTTTCAAAAATCATATTTTTGGATGAATATGAAAATACTCATAATCACTGTAAAAAAATGAAGGGACAGAAAAAAGTCTTTATAACCTCTATTAATTTTAATTCATTTTCTTCTAAGCATATAAACAAGGATAATATACACATAAAACGGATTCTGTTACACTGTAGTTATGTATACCAGCAATTTCCATATCACATGCATGAGTGTTTTCTCATGTCCTTAAACATTTAAAAGTATTAAATATCTACACAATCACTGCATGAATGTATCATACTTGTGTCATACTTGGTTTAACATCAACAACCCATGTCTGTCAGAGATAATGTCAATAGAATCCTGCCTGAAGGTATTTACCTTGCCATGCGCCACTAGTGGCTGACAAAAGAACAGATGTTATGGGAAGATAATTGAATTAAATATGTTTGTGCTTCAGAGAATACAATCTATAAAGCCTTCTACATTGCTTAATGTAAGCCTGAAACAGTGTTTCAGATCACTGGGGCAGGGACTGCTATCAGCGCTGCCAACAGTAAAGCTGTCCCAAAAGCAACTTGGCCAGATTCATGTGTCACTAGTAAGCCACCAATCCAACAGCTGTTGTTGTTACTGTTTAGTTTTGTTTCATTGTTTTTCTTTTTGGGACAGGGTCTCACTATGCAACTCAGCTGGCCTGGAGCTAACTTTGTAACCTAGGCTGGTCTTGAACTCACAATGATTCACCTGCTTCAGCCTCCTGAGTACTGGGATTACAGGTTTGCCACCCCACGCCCACTCCACCAAGCCAACGGATGAACCCAAGAGTTTAATTCAGTCTCAAGGTCTCAAGACTCTGAGGTTTTACTGAAATAGTCAAGAGGTAGTTTGACTCTCAGGTCCTTCCTGATCTGGGTTGTCTTTTTCAACAGAAAAGATGAAAAGTCTGTGATATGAAGCCAAGCATGGTGACACAACCTTGTCATTCCTGCACATCAAGAAGCTGAGGCAGGAGGATAGCAAGTTCCTGCACATCCCAGGCAACAAGTTTTAATGACACCCTGAATCAAAACAAAAATACAAAGAATGGGTTGGGAACCATACCTCAGTGCAAAAGCTGTGGATTCAACTCTCAGTAGGGAAGGGGAGCAAAGAAGCCTGTAAAGGTGAGAGGATGTGGAGGAGTACTGGACACAAAATTATCAAGGAGACTCAAATTGAGTACCATAGTTTGTACTTTCAGGGAAGTTTAAACATTACAGGAATGCTGAGCACATTCGAGCTGTGTTGCATAATCTGTCTCCTGGGGCCACATGGGCTGATCACACGCTATGGGAGTGCTCAGCATAGCAGGGAAGAACAGCAGGCTGCATCCTGGCCCCAAATGTGACAAGTGTGGCCTGGCTTTGAGCTCTTAGGGGGCAGAGACTCGTCACATGATTAACCCCTGGAGACCACTGAAAGCCCTGCTAGTCACAAACTGCCTCCAAAACTCAGAATTACTTAAAGAGAGGCCAAAGCCTTCTCTTGTGGCTTCTCAGGCCTCGCTATTGCCTCCGGGTCCTCATGCCTGTCCTGAGGTCCACTTTTGAAAGTTAGGAGTCCTTGTGCAATTGTTCAAGAGGCTTGTGGGTAAGAGGAAGCAGCTCCCCTTTCCTGCTCACGCAGCTCCTCAAGCACAGGTGGTTGACACTGGTGCAGTTTCTTACCCACCCATCAAAAGGCAGGTATCTCAGAGTGCATCCCTCACTGGTGCAATAGAGACAGGCACTTGGCCACCCAGGAAGGCTCCCTAAAGTCTGCAGCTCCGGACATCCAGAGAGTTCACCCCTACATTTTCAATGCTGATCTAGGGGCCAAGGTGTGCTGAATTATTATGGGGTTCAACTCAGCTTGAGGTAGTCTGGAAGCAGGACACTCTACCAGGTTGGTGCTTTGCTGAACTTGAAAGTAGGCTTCAGTTTTGTATACCTACAAAGTAGCCCCAGGTAGGGAGAAGACAACCCCCTGCCGCCACCTTAGATGCAGAACTGCAAGTTGGCACCCAGCACCATTCCAGGCATAGTACTTGCCTGTGGATGAACCAGGGCAGGTTACCAGAGGTTAGAGCTTGGCTTAGGCAGAGATGTGCTTGGGAACCTGTGCCAGGGGTTTAGTGTATCTAGATGTCCCCTCAAAGCCTCATACAGTCATGGGAGGTGGGCTTTTCATAAGTGACTAACGCTAGACTTTGTAACTGATTCATGGTCCAGTGCTGAGATTCCTGTGAGTGCTAATTCTGCCCTAGGGTGGGTAGCCTGCACCCAGTGTAATAGACAGAAAGAGACATCTCTTCCTTGTTGTTTTGCTGTCTTCCATGGGGGAAAACTCTACAAAGTGAGCTACAAAACCTTTCCTCCCTCCCCCTTTTTATGTATTTAGTACAGGGTCTATAGGGTCTCACTACACAGATCAGACTTACAGTGACCCTTCCTGTTTTTCAGCCTCCCAAGGGCTGGAATTACAGGCACATGCCATCACACCCAATCTCATTCGAATCTCAGCGTGCCCAGGGTGGGGATCAAACCCCTAGTCCCTGAGTCTGCTTAAGCAGGCACTTTAATCCACTGAGCTATCTGGCCAGCCCTCCCCTTCAACTCTGAGTGTAAGGTATTTTGTCTCAGCAATGAGAAAAGTAACTTAGTCACTGAGGTGTAAAGACAGTAGCTCAAGCTCAGTAGCTCTCATGTTCCTGTTATTTGCTCAGGTTTACAATTCCTAGCCCACTGCTAAGCAAATCTGTAGGAAAACCTGGGCAGCTCAGCTGAGTCTAGGTCCTGGTCACACTGCCAGTACCTTCCTCTGGTCCATCCTACCCAGAAGGACATAGGCTTTCCCTAAACAGAGCCCCAGTGGCCACAGGGGACCCCTTTCATGGATGTCCTCACTCCCATGCCACAAGAGCAAGCTTTGGGAAAGAAGCTGTAAGTGGTCTGAGTCAGAGGCAGGGCCCCTCCCATCACTGTCCTTTTCCACGGTTGGCGTGGCCTGAGAGTGAGGACACCCTTCCCCATCTAAGGACAGTGGGGAGGCACTGAAGGAGCCTGTGTCCATCGGCTAGGCCTGGTAGGGAGAGAACCATGCTCATTCTCCACCCCTGCGTTGGTCCTCAACCTATTCTCTCAATCCATTCAAGAGCTTTGGGTAGTGACCAACCAAGACCTGAAAGGGAATCCTGCAGTCCCCTCTTCCTCATTCTCTCTCTGCACCCCTTACCATAGGCTCTGTGACTGCCCTCTCCCGAGCACCTCCTGCAGCCCTGCCTTTACCTCTGTCATCTATGTTTCCTGTCTACAGCTTGCATAGCCTCACCTTCCCCTCTCTCCCTTCTTTAAGCACCTACTCTAATTCCTTTCCAGCTTTCTCCTCTTGTCCCTCGGGACTAGCAGAAGAGTGACAGGATTGACCCCTATCTATTCCCTGAGAAGCAGAGGTAAAATGGAAAGAGCCATTCTCACATCCACTCCCTGACCCTCTTCTGGTTCAGCTCGCATGCCTTTGTGTCCTGATTCTCTAGGAAAGGAGGGCACAAGAGGGCACCTTGCCCACAGATGCTATAAGAACTTGTGGACAAGTGGAGCTTGGGACAACCCTGCCCACAGGGAGCTCCCCCACTGCAAGGAGCTCTGCAGGTCTGAGTGTCCCCATCCCCAGCATGGGAAGCCAGGAGACAGACCCTGGAAGCAGATGTATGGGGCTCTGGTGTCCAGGTACTGCTTCATCCCTGCTTTAGCACCAAGGTGCCAGCGACAGAAGGTCTCTTAGGGCTGCCACAGCATGAGTGGGGAAAGGTGACCTGAACAATATCCGAATCTCTGTCTCTTTGTAACTTACCTGGGACTTGAAGGCCAGTCTCATGGTGGTCAGAAGGGACATCTGGCTCAACCATCATTTGGAGGTACAGTGAGGTACAGGGGAGGTAAGCTGAGAGAACTTGGGACCTAGACCACCCCCTGTGAAACAGGTGTCTCCCCTGCATGGCTTCATGCTGCTGTTGGGACCCTGTGCTTCTATTCTCGCTCTTGGGACTCAGAGAACAACCCTGAGAATGCCCCTGAGAACTATGCATTCTAGGTCAGGACATTGGGGAAACCTCTGTCCATCCAAGGAGCCTCTGGTTTGTGGATGTCTATGGGCAGCACATGCACACAGTGTCCAGGTAGCACCTCTCAGAGCAGACTGTCCTGGAGCTCTATGTGTCTGTATTCAGCTCCTATAAGCTACCTGTTTTGTTTAACCTATTTCCTTGAAAATGAACTTGTTACTCAGATCAGTGAAAGAAGGAAGGTTACTAAAAAAGCATGCATGACCTTGTCTAGAGTATGAGGGAACCTGTCATGATTTGTACCTATTTGTCGCCCTAAAGCCTCATGCATGCACAGGTGGGACTTGAGAAGGTAACTGCATAATAGAGCTGTGAAACTAAATGGCTTTGTCCACTGATGAATTTTTATAGCTAAATGTGATTTGAAGCCAGGCATGGTGTGCACCTATGATACCAGCACTTGGGAGGCAGAGGCAGAGATCAAGAGTTTGAGACCAGCCTGGGCTACACAATGACTAGCAAGATCCAGTCTCAAGAAACAAACAAACAACAACAAACAAACAAACATGATTTGGGAGGTGAAGCTGGAAGAAGTGGTCACTGAGGTGTAGCCTGAAACAGACTGTCTCCCTTCCTCCTCCTTTGACCTCTGCTTCTTGCCACCATGTTGTAAGCTGCTTCTCCTTGGCAGTGCCCCTCTGCCTTGGAACCAGCCGACTCTGAACTGAAACCTCTACAAACTGAGCTAAAACAAATCTCTCCTCTAAACCTTGGGTGTTTAACAGTGTGATTCAGTGATGAAGAAGGTAAGCCGGAACTCATTTTTAGGTTGAAGTACCTGGTGCTTATTGTTCTCTGCTGGCAAGTGGACATTTGTGCCCTTCTGTGAAGTGTGGGAGCCCAGCCCTTGCTGTTCAGGAATCTCACATGGCTAGTGATTGTGCACATCAGACCCACATTTCTTTAGTAAGAGGAGGCCTCTAAATTCAGATCCCAGGAAGAAGGCGAGGCTGTAGAGGAGGTGATGGTCAAAGGGAGGGCATGCCACGCACCAGCAGCTGTGGGAATGTGGCGATGGACTAACGGGCAGCTTGGAGCACACAGCTGACCAGAGTCTGCGTGGCGCGAGGTGTGGAGGCCTACCTGAGGGTTGTTGCCAGCAGCACAAAAGCAGAACGAGAGGGAAAGATGTGGCACTGTTAACTCTCTCAGAGAAGCTTGTCATGCTGGCTTTCCTGATACAAACTCAGCTATTTTCACTCTTGAAGGAGGACCTCACTGTCACTAAGGATGGCTGCAGTTCTGTTCAGGAGAGCTCAGTTCCTTATTTTGAGTGTAAAACAGGTAAGGCGATTCCGGAACTAAAGGCTTTTGTCATCTTTGGATAGCAGGTGACATCCCAGGACCCTTCTTTCAGTTTGTAATGGAAGCCCATATTTTAACCTGGAAACCTAATTCCCAAATTGCATTCCAGAAGCTTCAGCAAAGACTTCTGAATGCACCATCTCTGAGCCCCCCAAAAGGACACCATTTTGATCTGTATGGTAAAGGCAAGGGCTTTGGAATGTGTACGCAAGATCAGGGACCTGAAAACTGGTTAATTTGAATTATAATTTCCTCAAAATTAAGAGAAAATGTAGCTCTTTTCAGTAGGGGTGGAACACATTCTCTGCTGTCTGAGAAAGTTCAATGCATTTAAAATTTTCAAATCTCGGGGGGGGGACCACCCACTCGGGACCCACCCCCTCCTGACCCTCTCTCAGACAGGAGTTTTCTTTCCCTCAATAAATCTGTTCTGCTCATAACCTCCGTTTGTTTCTAAAATTCATTTTCGGTTTTAGAGAACACGAACTCATATAGGTCAGGTCCAGAGATCGTTTTTCCCTCTGTCATTTGTAGGTTCAGCTTATCATTTGGAGGTCACCCACATGAGATCAGTTTTTCTCCCTGTATCATTTTGGAGAGTCCCACCGACATCATTGGACAGAGGTATGAGTTTGCTTTTCTTTCATAAATTCTGAATTGGGACTTGCTTAAGTAACAAACCTCTGTTTCAAATGTTAATATGTCTCTGCCCATTGCTCATAATTGTTCATGCTTTGCCTCATTAAGTTTTGCCTCGTATTGTTCTGCTAAAATTGCTTACGATCTCTTATGCACTGTCTTTTATATAGTTTTGTAAAAATGTTGGTCAAAATGTTGTTGGTAAATCGTCAGTTAAAACATGGAAATGTTATAAGGTTGTGATATTTCTTTAATGGGACATTTTATGACTGTTGTGTACTTGTACATGTTGCATTTGAACTAGATGCTAAATGTCCTGGTATTCCTTCCTTGAATTTGGACAGCAGCACTAGAGGGAGTGACATTAGTAAGACTCCTGGTGGATTTCATGTAAACTTCTATAAAATGAGACTCTTAGCCAGCTCAGACTTAGAAATACACATGCCTGTATTTGAAAAATGGGACTCCTTTGCCAGTGAAGTGATATTAGATCGGCAACCGTTCTTAAAGACTTGGAGGACAGGTTTCACCGGGATGGACTGGTACTGATCCCCCCCTACACACTAGAGGGGATGGCAGGCCTGATCTGTTTCAGTTTCCTTTCTTTTGACTTTATTCCTAATTTTCCCACCTCTTTATAGTCTCCTTTTTAGAGGCATGTAAAGTTAGGAAAACTCTGACAGTTTCAACTAAGTAAAGTCCTTAGAAAATGAGCGTTTGTTAATGCCAAAGACAGGGAAGTCATTTTAGAAAAAGGACACATACCCCGTCTCTGGGTCAGATGAGACAAAGAGGACTATGCCCGTCCAGGAGAACACATATGACAGCCGTGTCCCGGCTTAGTGTTCTGGGCAGGTCTCCTTCGGGAGGCTAAATCTGAGACACAGTGGAGAGAACCGACTTCTGGGTCACGCCAGAAGGAGCTATCTCCAAAAGCAGCACACTTATGGGACCAAATCACGTTTAGTATGAGGGAGGATTCAACCTTTTCTCCTAGGTCTAATTATTTAGGTGTGTAAGAGATACATTATGGGCTGTAAAGTCTTTACTGTAAAGTGCTAGGTAATCTTGTTCAGGCTTTTAACTATCCCTTATAGAATGTGGACAAACAGTGGTTACTCTGCTAGCTAGTAAATGCTCTTAGAGGAGCTGCCGCTTTTTGGAGCAGAGGACAGGTTTCCCCAACTGTTCTTTGGTGAATCCCCATTGGAGCCTGTGGCTCATGGAATGTTGACCAGAGAAACTGTTGGATTCCTTTCTGTAGACATCTCTGGTTGTGTGGGCCAAAAGAAATTGAGAATACCTGAGGGGTTATGGCCATACCCCAAGGTTTCTTGGTGGAAAATGGCTCCTGCCACTGAAAGATCTCCACTTACCTATTGTACTTTTTCTCTCTGCTAGTAAACTAGAAATTTTACCTGAGATTTTCAGTAGAACAAGTTAATGAGTCATTCATTCAGAAATAAGTCTGAAAGCCAGGCGTGGTGGTGCATGCCTGTAATCCCAGCACTTGGGAGGCTGAGGCAGGAGGACTGTTGTGAGTTTGAGACCAGCCTGAGCTACAAAATGAGCTTAAGGCCAGCCTGAACTGCATAGTAAGACCTTGTCTCAAAAAAGACAAGAAAAAAAAAAAAAAAAAAAAAAAAAAAAAAAAAAAAAAAAAAAAAAAAAAAAAAGAAAGAAAGAAAAGAAATAAGTCTGAGAAAGCTTGCTTGCAATAGGGGTTATTAGGGGAAGTTTACATCTGCGCCTTACATGCTAACTAGCTATATTATGTTTTTACCAACATGTAAAATGTGAATGCTAGATGATAAGTTAAACCTGTGAGCTTCAAGGTAAAATCTTGTCCAGCTGCTAAAAATGTTTACCCAGGTGATTAGATTGGAAATGAATGTCTGGAGACTTGGCTCAACGCGTGGGGCCAAATCCCTCCAGTCAGTAGTTCTATCTCTAGAAGTGATCTTTGTAACCTAAGAAGTGCTCACTTCCCATTGACCTTTTATGCCATAGTTATGCTTCTTCCTGCAGACGTTCTGGTCACCGGATCAATTGTGACTTATGTTCACAAATGGTCAGTAAGAGTAAGCGAAGGGTTTGTGAGATGGTCAGGAGATAAGAATCCACATCCGTTGGAGGGTGGATAGGCTGGTGGGACCTTGTGTCCCTTCTCTCCAATGGGAGCAGCCACCTGCTCTGGAGAGGGTTACTCAAGGGACGCCTTGAGGGAGGGAATCAATTAGAAATAAGGAAGGGGAACACCCTAAAGTTTCTTGTTGGATTCCAGATATGAGATCTCACGGTTAAAGGCTTTTACTCCTTTAGAGTGTGTTTCGTTAGGCACCGAAAGACATTTGATTCTTACATGCTAAAGAGCCATTTAATCCAAATGGAATGCAGAGGAAAGTATAAATTATGATGCTATTTTATAAGGAGAAAGATGATATAAAATGGAAAATGGTAAAAATGTCTTCAGATTTGGTTTGTATTAACAAGGATATTATTTAATAAAGTTTTGGAAGTGAGCAACAGGAGAACCAGGCAGTTCAGGTGCCTGAGGCAACACTATGTTGGATCCTGAGGACAAAGCAACAGTAAGCACAGCCTCGCCCATCATTACTGAAAGTAAGGTTTCCCTATTTGCCTTTCTAGTCTAGAGGATGTGGACTTCTAAAACAGCTATAATCCAGGCCTCTGCAGGGCTACACCCATTCTTAGTTGAATCTGTGCAAGCTTTTCAAGGTCAATACCGTTTAAAAAAGCAAAGACAATTTGGAACTTCCAGAGTTCATGTGCCTCAGATGATCTTGGTAAATACATTGATGTCTTTAGAGGATTTATTCAGACTTATGGACTAGATTAGCGAAATGTAATGTTAATCTTAAACCAAGCTTTGACTTTTATGGAAAGGCAGGCAGCATTACAAGCTGCAATTGCATTTGTAAATAAATAGCATAGAGTTAATTTTAAAGAGCCAAGAGATAGACAACCAGTGGAACTTCCAGTCACCACTGGAGCCCAAATAATCTGATCCCTGGTGGCTTAATTGCCAGGCTGAAAAACTGAAAAGACATTTTCTTTCAAATGTGTATTCTTGAAGGTCTAAGAGCTTAACCAAGATAGTTATTTTAAATTTTAGCTATTTACCAGGAGAAAGATGAACCCCCCCCCTGATTTCTTAAAATGTTTAATAGAGGCACTGGTAAAGCATATTTCATGAGATGCTAATTAAATAGAGGCAGATATTAGAAAAGAGCTACAAAAGATAGCTTTTGCTCTGGAGAACTCATCTGACACTTTAGTAAAAACTGTTTAAGTGTTCTATAATTGGAACTTGGAGAAAACCAGGGAGAGAAAACACAAGGACAAAAATGGCTGCCTTTGTTGCGGCCTCAAGACAGACCCTGAGTCTGAGTCTCTGGGCTCCAAGAGGAGCTCAGTGAGGACGAGATTCATCTACTGCTGTCAGAAGCCAGGCCACTGTACAAGGGACAGCCTTAAGAGGCCTACAGGCCATGCCCTGACTGCCAAGGCAGCCATCAAAAGTGAGACTGCACTCTGAGGCAGAGGCCCAAGACCCCAGAACTCAGACTAAGCTTCACAGATGGTCCTGTAGGACTGAAATGCCCAGGGCCTGTCTCTTCCTTCTGGCCAGACTGTTGTCTCTACCTGCCACCTCCAAGGAGGAGCCCTGAGTAATCATGGCTAGAGGAAAATCCAGCCTATTGCTGGACATTGACACAGGTCTCTTTGTCCTTCTCCAACCCAGACTTTCCTTCCAGTCATTGTACCTCAATAAAAACAGACTAAAAGACATCTTGCTTTAGCTATAAGGGAGATACTGCAACATATATTTAAGGGTGTTTACCAGTGAAAATTATGCTGATGTTTCACAAATGTAATATATTGTTTGATTATATGTGCTCCAATTTCTCAGAAAATTTGTTCTTTCCTAGAAGATACCAAAACCCAGGTAATCATGCAGATAAAATCTATAACAAATATGCTAGATTAAGATTCCTTTAACTGGGATCTATCAGATTTTATCTATATAGAGTCACATATTAAGGTCTTAAAACTAAAAGTTATATCTTGTTCAGTGGATTCCAGTGTCTGACACAAGCTGCAGAAGTAAGAAGGGTTTTCAGGAATGAATTGGTCTCAGTTGAGGTGTTTCATAGTAGAAAAGATACAGAATGGAATTATAGATAGAAAATGAGAATGGTGATGCTAGCAGCCTATAGAAATGAAGGCTGGTTGAGAAATGGAAAAAGTTATGCTTTCCTGTATCTGGACAGAGAGAAGGGACATTTCAAGGAAAAATGTCCAAAGCTACTAGAGAAGGAAAAATAAAGTGTTTATGATGGAGTCAGAGGAAGTTTCAGACTGAGGTGGTTATGTGTCTTCCCTCTCAGTCTGAGGAAACCCATGTTAACTTCCAATATAAGGAGAAAGCCTGTGAAACTTTCAATAGATTCTTATGCAGATTTGTCTGCTTATGCAGATTTGTCCATAGTTATACAGCCAGTGGCCCTCTTGCCAACTGGAGAGTACTTGGTGTTTTCCCTGTTTCTGGCAATTTATGTGCCCCAGTAATAATAGGAAGGGCTAGTTTGTTTAAAACAATACACAATGGTCATGGAAGATAAAGGGATTAAACCTCACATTTAAGACATACCTGCTAATGGACCTACAAAAAGTTCTTTTTCATAATTATCCTATTGAGATTATTTGATCCATGCATGTTTGTTTCTTTGGCTTTGTCTTCTCCAGATTCAGAGCTGTAATGGAAATGCCTGTTCTCTACTGAGGGCCTTTAGATAGAACCTCTGAAGGATATATCTGACTGCAGATCAACAACTACAACTACGACCTCTTTCAGTGTGAAGAAGCCAGAGCGGTCATCACCCAAATCCCTCATGGCAGTTCAGGTTACTTCCTCAGAGGGAGGAATGTTGTAGGCAGTAGGGTTAGAAATATTCTAGGCAGTCAGAGCCAGGCCCTCAAGGAGACAAGATGGCAGACAAGGTGACTTTGCAACTTGGAAGAGACAGACACTCCCTATGGGCCACACCTCAAGATCAAGACAAAAAGAGGAAACACAGCTACATACTTCCCTAGGGATGGGCCTCAAGGATTGATATTCTAAATAGGTATCAATAACCTTGAAAGAGTGATTGAGTCACTAGTCCAACCCCAACAGGAAGAGACCCTGTCCCATATTCATGCCCACTTGCTACGTGACTCGTTTCCCTATTTGCTCCTGAACTTAGTCAATTTTACCTGAGCAATGGTGCTTGTAATCTCATTGATTAACCACAGTTTTGTCCCACCTCTTGTCCACCTAAGCAAGTTCCCATGTCTTCCCCACCTTAGACCTGTCTCACCATATGGTTTTCCTCTATAAAAGTCCCTGGAAGAGACAGCTTCTGGGGGGAACTACCCACTTGGGACCTCCCTCCTGTCCCACTCACAGACAGGAGCTTTCTTTCCCTCAATAAATCTATTCTGCTCATAATAAATAAATGAATAAATAAATAAATAAAATTTTCAAATCTCAGGAGTTTAGTGAGGAGTGGGCTGCTTCCTACACAGAATGAGGGAGCTCGTTTGTAATCCAATGTCCTGTTTCACTATCTATTCTTAATTTTTTTTTTTTTAATGTCTTTTTGAGACAGGGTCTCACTATGCAGTTCAGGCTGTCCTTCAGCTCACTTTGTAGCTCAAGCTGGTCTTGAACTCACAACAATCCTCCTGCCTCAGCCTCCCAAGAGCTGGGATTACAGGCATGAGCCACCACGCCCGGCTATTCTTAATTTTTATTACTTTTGCTGGAGCTTTTCGGGCCTTCCACTAGCCAGCTGCCTTACTCATGAAATGCCTAAGTGAACTATCTTCTACACTGAGTAATAAGGACAGCAGGAGGCTTCACAATCCCAAACCTGAAGTTCCATTACAAAGCTACTATGATAAGAGCAGTGCAGCCCTGGCACAAAATGAGCATGAGATCAGTGGAGCAGAGTAGAGGGTGCAGAAACAGTTCCAAGTGCGTCAACTCTATTTGATCACTGCAAAAAGGGCTAAAAATGCACACTGGGGGAAAGACAGCTTCTATAATAAATGGTGCTGGGAAAGCTAGCTCTGCACATGCAGATTAGCTTGGGACCCATATTTCTCATCAAGTATTAAACTAAAATAAAAATGAATCAAAGAACTAAATGTTAACCCAAAACCCCTTAACTTAACTAGAAGATAAAACACTGTTGGTAAAGCTCTTGAAGTCATAAGTGTAAGCAAGGGCTTTCCGAACAGAATCCCAATCGTACTGGAAATAGTGTCAAGAACTAATAAATGGGGGCTGAAGTTTCTTTCAGAAAGTAGTTTCTAGGTTCTTTCTGTCTTGAGAAAAGAATTGGTCAAATCAAGCACAAACAGGCAAAATTTTATTGAAAGTGGGAAAAGAAGCAGGTTCTGCAGAGCGAGCGGCTGTGAAGATAGCCACTCCACCGGAGCGAACACAGTGGCAAGATCTCAGTGTGGGCCAGCCTTCCCGTGCCCCCCACTCCTTGGGCTGACCTTGGGTCTGTGGTCCTATTGAAAGCCCACCAGTTCTCCCAAGAAGTCCACATGCCGGGCTTTGGGGCTCGTCCTGTGTGTGTATTCTTGGTCTTGTTTTGTCTCCCTCCTAGACAGTTTTAGCCACCCCCTACCTTCCTATCTTGATGAGATCATATCCAATTAAAGAGGTTCCATGAAGCAAAAGAAAACCAACAGAATATTTAAAGAGAGAGAGAGAAATTGCCAGCAATTCCTCAGTGTCATCAGGCTGAATCTGAGAAGTTCTCACAAACTGAAACAAGAAAATAAACAGATACTTCAAAGATATATTAAGAAGAAGCCAGGGAGATGGTTCAATGGAATAAGTGCTTCCCTGGAAAGTGCAAGGGCCTGAGTTCAATCCCTGGTTCTGTCCCCCCGCAAAATATATGTATACATGTATATATGCATGCATTACTCACCTTTTGTAGCAGGTTTGCTGAATCCCATCTGGGAGGAACCGGGCGTGGTGGCGCATGCCTGTAATCCCAGCACTAGGGAGGCTGAGGCAGGAGGATTGTTGTGAGTTCGAGACCAGCCTGAGCTACAAAGTGAGCTTAAGGCCAGCTTGAACTGCACAGTGAGACCCTGTCTCAAAAAAGACAAAAAAAAAAAAAAAAAAAAAAAAAAAAAAAAAAAAAAAAAAAAAAAAAAAAAAAAAA
>PVKA01013503.1:36006-54979 GCA_004027165.1 Ctenomys sociabilis | reverse complement strand
GTGCCTGGGTGAGAGACAGCTACAGGAGACAGCAAACGCGAGGGTATTGGGTAGACATAGGTCCCTTCAGAAATTCAAGCTGAGACCAGGAAGGACATGGGCACCCACCCTCTGTGGTGAGAAGCCAGGCCCAGAATGCTTGGCTGCCAGGGGCAGCTGGATCTGTGTTATGGCTGCATGTCCCCCACTCCCCCAGGAGAGGCTCCTTGGAGGGGGCTGGGTTTGGGCATGTGTGATCAGTACATCAGTCCACTGACTGGTTTGGCATAGTTCTGGGTGTGGACAGTGGGAAGGAGCCCCCTGGGTGGGGTGGCACCAGACAGTAGCTTTGTAGCATAAATGGAATAAAGGGAAAGGGAGGCTGAGTGTGCTGCTCTGCTGCCTCTTGCCTGGCGTGCCATGCACTGTTCCTCCTCTGCAGTCCACCCCTGCCCTGTTGCCCTGCCTCGGAGCCAGCTGACTGCACTGAGACCTCTACACACTGTAAGCCTCCTCAGAATTCTTGGTCTGTGGGACTCTCAGAGCTCCCTCCCTGCCTGTGCCTGGGGAGAGGCGCCTGGAGAGTACAGCCTACTGCTTCTCTGGATGCTTCTTGGGGCTAGGTAGGTAGTGATCAGACTTCTGGGCTTGTGCTCTTGAAGGGGTGACAAAGGGAGATGGATGTCTCCCCATACAAGTACCCCAGCACACCCATGTGTCAGCCTAGAGAAAATGACAACAGGAAAGAAGTGCCAAGCTGTCAGGTGGCCCCCATCCTGGGCACGATAGTGAGGAATCGTGTTGTTGGGGCAGTGGAGCTGGTAATTGAACTTATCATGAGGTCGTTTCTTACCCCCTGGTGCTCCCAAAGCAACCAGGACATTTGCTTTGTTGGAACTTGAGTTCCTTATTCGGGTTCCACAAGAGCGTCTCTCAGATTATTGCCTGATAGGAAAGGCAGCGGTAGAGTGGCTATCCTCTGGACTGCTCCTAGATTTCTGCTGCATTCGACCAAGAGAGAGGACGGAGGAAGCAGGGCCACAGGGCTGGGCAGGGTGAGTCATTATTTCAGAGATGATGAAAATGCAAGGATCCCCGAGGACAGCGAAATGGCGATGCTCCTGGTGACCAGCCCCTGTGACCATACACCCCCAACCGTGCGCCCCTGCACCTTGGGCTCCTGTCTCTGCCGCCTACACTTCTGACAAGTGTTCCTGGAGACATCCCTTTCTCCCATGATCCCATGCAGGGAGTTTTGGCCTCTTCTGTAAAAGCCACAGACCCCAGAGGCCCGAGACACAGCCGGCAAAGGGGGCAGGGCTGCTAACAGGTTCTGCGGGCGGCTCCTGGCTGTCGCTAATGTTGCACTCTAGTTAAGTAAGTAGGACTAAAACTGCACTGGAGTGTTAGTAATCGGCGCCCAGCCACCCCCACGCCATTCAGGCTCCCCTAATCTCTGTGTGCTCCAACAATGCAGCCCCTAATGGGAAGGGAGAGAAGGAAATGTCAGGTTATGTCCTGGCCCACCTCCTGCCCACCCTCCATCTGTGCCCGTGTCAGGGCTCACGGGAACATATGCCGCCTGTTGCTCACTGACCATCTGTTCACAGGGCTGTGAAGTGTGCCTGTTGCCATGGAGACAGGCCCTTGATTGGCGGCTAGAGCACAAACATTTGCTACTCAGGTTTCACTTTTATCTGTGCTCTGGAATGGGGCTGGGGGAGGGGCGGGGCGAGGGGCCAGGCTGGGGCCTGGCTGGAGGGGGCCTTGCCCGTCTGCCGGCCCATCTTCCTCCCTCAGCACCCACCCCGCTGCCCCAGCCCACTAGGCAGGTACAAGAGAAGCAGGTGAATCTGGGAGCAGGGCACCAGGCCTGGCCTGGGGCCGGCCTCTCCAAGAGCTCGGACTGGTGCTGTGACCACGCCTCAGCCTCCACGCATGCAGCGCCAGCCCACAGAGGGACATCTGTCCAACCCCATGTTGTCTGGGACCTGGGTGGCGGAACAAACAGGCCGCTTTTAACCACGGTGCTGGGAAACATCCCTCGGATCATTTTCAGGGGCGCTGTGCTGTGCTCGGTGTGGGTGGAAGGGCAGCAGCACCAGGGGCCTACGGGGGATGGAGACCCAAACAGACAGAGTCCGACTGATCCTCATTTCAGGTGCCAGGAATTGGTTCTAGATTCTACCCCCAGGGCGTACACAGCCCACCAGCCCCTCTGTCAGTCTGGGCCCACCGTGGCTCTGCCCCATGGGACCAGCACGAGGGCCTCACTCAGTCTGGGAGCAGCACTTGTGATACATGGAAGCTGAGTGGCAAAGGAGCTGAGACCACAGGGAGGGATCACATTAGTGTTTTATCACCAGGAGCAAAGGCCCAGGCCACCCTGCTGTGACAGCTGTGCCCAATTGCCCAGCCCATCTGCAGCTAGGACTGAGACAGAGACCTGGCTTTCTGAAAGGTGGTGACACGATCTATGTGTTTCCTTGGGTCACCAAGGAGCCAGTGTCCTGGAAAGATTCTTTTGGGGTCCAGGAGAACATACACAGTTGGGATGCAGTCAGTCCTCACCACCAGCCGCACTGTGTCTCGGAAAGCCTTGGAAAAGTGCCTGGAAAGAAGATGGCACAGCCCGCATCCCCACAGCAGCCAGTGCTCCCTCCGTCACCAGGTAGCCACCCCCACACACCCAGAACCTTCTGCAGTCTACTTCGAAGGTCCTCTGCGGCATTTGAAAGGTCACTGAGTCGTGCACCCAGGTCTGAAGCTGTCCTAGCACAGCCTCTCCAGGCCCAGTAAGGGCCTCTGTGGGCCCTCCCCTCTGTCCTCACCCTCCGTGGGTCCTCCCAGGAGAGGGAGACATTCCTGCCCACTTTAATGCCGACCTCTGGCCCTCCAGACCCTAGGGAGGCCAGCGTTCGCCCCAGGCCGAACCTGCAGCCTCCTTGCCTTGAGGACGCCAAGCTCCTTACAAACAGGACTTTGTCTCCAGCTCAGTTCCACTTTCCTGCATTGTTGCTCATCACAGTTCTTGAGCAGGAGCAGGATTATCTAAATAAAATTATGATCTGCCCTTCAAACGATTTCCAAATTGACAGCAAGAGTGCTGGGCACCAAATGGATCTCAGGAAAAAGTTAAACTTGGAATGTTCTCCAGATTCCTACTCTTAGCATTTTTGCAACTGAAATCAAAACTGAAACATGTCTCATTTATTCTCTAATTTCAACAGATACCCTTAAAGGACCTATTTCCAAGCTGCTTGGGTAAAGAGTAAGAAATGTCAATTTTCAGCTGTGCCAATGTTTCCCTTGTCAACTTCAACAGAATTTCAGCTGTTTCCACTGTAAAAAATAGAAGGAACACTTCCAGATTTCTTTATAAAGCCAGCATAACATTGCCACCAAAGAGATCAGGAAAAATAAAGCTACCGTCCAACTTAATGCTGAACAGCATTTATGCCCTAAACGAGACCACAGCAAGCCGCATCCCCAGCATGGCAAGAGCTGCCGTCGGGGGTGGGGAGCGGCAGTGTGGTGTCGGCCCTGGGGGAATGAGGCCAGCGAGACCTCGTCTGGGTGCCCACAAATGTGGGCAAAAGCCCATGTCCCAGCTTAAGGGAAAAGTGCTCTCTCTCCTCCGGTAAATGCTCTTGTGGGGCGGAGAACAAGAGGCTTCAGTCCAGGAAAGCCTCACCTTGTTCACCGGTGCACCCCTGTGTGGTGAGGACGGGACACAGGAACAAATGACACGCAGGAAAGACGGCAAAGCCAGTGTGCATAGACCACTGATTTGTGCGCATGTGGATAAACCAGGGAAGCGACTGAAAGACACAGAAATGAGAGCATCAGCCTGGGGTGCAGTTCAGCCAGGAGTCCCCGCGGGGGAAGCTGAGAGACCCTCATCTAGGGTCTGCATGCCTCAGGGACACACAGCAGGAAGCAAAGGCACAGCTCCCCAAGGTCGCTCCGCCTCCTGAGGGAAGGCTCACCTAAATCTTCAGCTTTTTAATCACTTGGGCTGAATCCAAGTTTGTGTGAAGAATAGACACCTCAAAAAGAGAAAATGAAAGAGGAATTCTATCAGATATTAAAACATGCCATAAGATTCTGTTTACAGCTATGCTATGGGGAGATGAGTGATTTGGAAATGTACACAGAAACACACCCCAAAATTCATGCAAGGTTTATAGCAGAGCATTTAAACTACTGTTGGCTTTCTCTATAATAGCATTAACTAGTCTAGAAAAACTCAATGCTTGTGTAGTCTGTTTCCAACTGGTGGTCAACTTTTACACCCAGCTGAACTGAACCAGTGTGGTGCTGGGGCTGGAGGCCCACCTGAGCGTTGCTGCCAGCAGTGTAAGGCACAGAGCTGGAGTAGGTCTGGGAGAAGCCGCTGGCACTGTTGGAAGCTGCTGGCTCTCTGGGCTTTCTTCTGGGGGACCTTTTCATGCTGGCTTTCCTGGTGAACTTGGTTGTTCTCCCTGGAGGAGGAGCTCAGGACCACCTCGCTGTCACTGAGAAGGGCTGCAGTTCATTTGGGGGGAGCTCTTGAGCATTGCTTCTTGGCTCTGGAAGAGAAGACGGTGCACTGCTCAGCTCCTGGAGCTTGTAGCGTCGGTTTTCCTGATGGGAGCTCAGCTTTTCCTCATCACTGGGGGAGCTGGGGACCTCGCTGTTGCTGAAGAAGGCTGTGGTACTTCTTGGGGAGCTCTGGTCCTTACTCGAGTACTGCTTCCCGGCTCCAGTGCAGACCCCTCGGCTGCTGGCACAAGACCCTCCATCCCGCTGGTGCAGACTTTCCAGTTTCCACCGCTAGCCTTTAGGCCTTCCCAGAAAGATCTGTGAGTGGGCCTGCATGGCTCTAGGCCTGCAGCTGGACTTACGCAGGGTATTTTTATGGGATCCAGGTCCTCAGCTGGGTTCTTTGGTCTTTAACATATGGATAGATTTTCTGCACTCTTTATATGTGATTCTGTGGGGGTTTTTTGGTTTTGTTTTTGTTTTAGGGAAGGGTCTATAGGGTGTTTAAGATCTCACTACTAGATTGGACTAGTAGTGATCTGACTGTTTACAGCCTCCCAAGAGCTGAGATTACAAGCGTGCACCACCACACCCAGTCTCAAATGCCATCTCAGTGTGCCCTGGAGGGTGGGGCTGGCACGGCAGGTGCAGGGATCGAACCCCTGGCCCCTGAGTCTGTTTGTAGGCGCTTTAATCCACTGATCTATTCCGGCGGCCCTATGTGATTCTTTGGATTATTCATTATAAAATAGTCTTATAAAATGTGTGTTGTATTGTATTGTTCCCCTTGCAAAACCCAAACCATGACAGGTTGTTCTTCACTTTAAGAAAGAAGGCTGGGAAGGAGGAAAAGGAGGGCAATGTGTACTAAAGGAGAAAATGGTAGACTTTTTGTTGAACTTGAGCAAGGAATGTCAAAAACAAGACAAAACCAGATGCCCTAATATTTTGAGGCAGGATTTAGACTGTTCTTTTTTTTCTTTTTCTTTTTTCTTTCTTTTTTTTTTTTTTTTTTTTTTTTGGTGGAACCAGGGATTGAACTCAGGCCCTTGCACTTGCCAGGCAAGCACTTATTCTACTGAGCCATCTCCCCAGCCCCAACCCTAATAATATTAACAAAGTCAAATAAAAATAAATTTTGAATGGTGCAAAATACCACTTTGTAAACATGACAATAACACTGCAACTTATAGAGTAGCTTCTCTAATATTTAAATCAGTAAGAGACACTAAGAAGTAAAAAAGGAAAGGATTTCAATAAGGTTCACAAAAAAAAGTCCAAGTCCTCGCCTTGTGAAAAGACTACCTGGCTGATTGGCAGAACCCTGAGGACTGGGCATGTGTGCTGCGAGAGGCTGGGCCAGGAATGGGAAACTGGAGCCCTCCTGCATGTGAACACACCACGCAGATGCAGGAGAAAATCTACCCCTTCCCAAGGAAGACCAAACTTGGCCAGGGAGGTGTGTGTGTGTGTGTGTGTGTGTGTGCGCGCGCGCGTGCATGCACGCATCTCCTGAATGCCCTGCAGCGACAACCTAGAACTGGATATGCCGTCAGCAGCAGACTGCAGGGTCCTGGGTGCAGGAGCCTGGAGCCATGCTCATGGCTGGAGTGGCTCCTTGATTTCTTCACAAGCAGATGTGGTTGCTCACCAGTGCCAGGTGTACAGGTGGCCCTGCTGAACAGAGCAGACAGGTGTGCAGCCTCTCAGGCTTGGAGCGCCTCGATTTGCCTCTCAGATTCTGACTACCAGGAATGTCGCAAAGAGCACAGCTGGCCCTGGCTGGGGGGGCCAATCCGAGAATGGACTTGGAGCGTGGACAACTGTTACGCCTCTGCTCCAAGGCCTCTTGTGTGCACAAATATAGCTCCTTAGGCCAGCTCCTGCACACCACAGGTTGCGGGGTCTGGGATGCAGGAGGAGGGTGTTGGTCTCCCCTGGCCTCCAGAGTCCAGTGGGAGCCAGTTCTTTTACTGATGGTAGACCTGACCTGATACCTGGCAAGGCCTCTGAGTCTATAAGGCTTTCTCTGAGCCCTGCATTGGCCCAGCTGTGTGCGATGGATCCTGGATTTTCTGCACATGCATGCTCCTCTAGGTTGCCTGTGCTTTCCTGCCAGACGTGAGTCACACTCTGAAACCATCAGAATGTCCAGTGCCTGAGTTGGGCCTTGCGCTCACCTGCACCTGGATTCAGGAGGCTGCGGGCCTGGGGAAAGGAGAGCCATGACATGTGGGCTGGTACAGTGTAGCAGCTATGGCCTGCACTGTACACTGCCTCAGCAGAGCCTGCCCAAGTGGAAAGCGGGGAGAAAGAAGTGCCAGACCAGTACACTAACGCTTCCTCTCACACACCTCAGGAGTGTGGCTGAAACCTGGCAGGTGAGCCTTTCCAAAACTGCCTTTAGCTAGTCAGCCCATGCTGCAGTCAGGAAACACAGCCCTGAGTCACACTGAGGACATGATGGAGAAAGAGGGATTAGGGTCACTCTGCCTGATGCTCCGCACCAACTTGGATGACAGGGGTGGTGGCAATTGCAGCAGGCAACACGGCAGTGCAGAGACTCCAGCCAGGGCTCAGCCTGGGTTACTGTCCCGGCAGCCTGTCTCTTAGAGCCTGGCTTCTGTGGACAGGCCTTGGCCTCTGTGGTGCTGGGCTGCAGGCTTTGAGTGATGCCTCACCCTCTCTGCCCCACCCTACAAGGATCCATTAACACCCTGTAGAGGTGGACCCTCAGGCAACGCAACCAGCCCTGGGGTAAGGAGCCCGCCAACACCCTGGGATCAACTGCCCTGGCTCAGTGGAGATAGCTCAGTGGCATAAGCACCTGCCTTGCAAGTGTAAGGTCCTGAGTTTGATCTTTGGTACCAAAAGAAAAGCACGAGCCACTCAGCTCATGGCAGAGGAAGCAGAGAGAAGGAAGGAGATGGAGCAAAACAGACCTAGGTCATGCCCCCGTGACCTTGGCCAGGAGGATGCATCCATTATGAGCTCCTCCATGGATTAATCCGCTGACTAGCACAGTGCTCCCAAGAGCCTGTCAGCTTCCCCAAACTCCACCTCTGGAAGTCTGAGACTTTGGGGGAGACCTGAAATCTAACTGTAACATTCTGTCACCGGTCTAAAAATCTCATGTCATTTCATTGTGGAAAATGAAGTTCATCGCTGTAAGTCTCCAGAATCTTAACAAGTTTAGTAGGGCCTGAAGTCCAAGTGCAGTCTTCCTGAGACCCAAAGCAGACTCTTTGGGTCTGTGAGCTGCTATAAAAGTCAAAAAGAAAGTTAACTATTTGCCACATACCATGACACAGGATGGACACCACTGTTCAGAAGGGAGGAGAAGGGGCCAAAAAGGAATGGAAGCAGAGCGGGACCCTCGCTCCACAGGGCCAGCTCTCGAGCAGCCTGTGGCCGGATGCTGGCACATTGCTCATACACTGAGTGTGCCGTGGTCTGGTTTCTTCCTTTGCCCATGACCCCAGAGCACAGAGACAACTCCAGACATCGCTAGGACCCCACAGTCATGAAGTCTTCAATTTCTCCACAAAGGCCCTCTGGATATGGGCACAAGGAACCCCCAGGAGAGGGGCCTGGCACCAGTGCCCCTGGGTTTTCCACTAGCAGAGAAACAGTGTCCAGGACCCAGAGCTCTCAGCATTTCCCCAGCCCGTGGCCAACTCCACCATTGCACTATGAGGTGATTCAATAATTACTGTGTTTATGTCAAAAAACAGTTCATGAAAGGATCTTCATAGCACTAGTGCGATCCTGGAGTGACCGCCTCCACCACCCCAGCAGGTGTCGTCATAATGTGCTACCAGAGCCACCAAACATTGCGTGAGATCCACCGGGGCCACAAGCAATGGAACTGACAGTTTGGGAAATTGTTGGCAAGGCACTGCCACGGGGCTGCAGCTGCCCTCACTGTGTGTGCCAGCCATACGCGGGACAGCTGCCCCCGAGGCATGGCCACCACTGGTCCTTTCTCCTCCCAGAAGATGCAGCTTTTGCCCAGGCAGAAGTTTGTGAGCATCCACTTGGAGCTCTCAGGCGCTAAGTTGGGAACAGGTGCCACCGAGTGGCCCACCTTCCTCCAGCACAGGCAGAGCTGAGTCCTCAAGAACTCTTCGGCCTGCTCATGGGCCATGGCCCTTCACACACACGGGTAGGTGGGCCCGAGGCTTCTGGGGAGGCAACATACCAGACCCCCTTCGGCAAAGGAAGCCGTAGTGGGGGGCCCAGAGGTCTTGGGCATCACCGCAGCCAACAGCATGCTCTGCTTGTTCTGTAGCAGGGTGCTTAAGTCTCCTCCCTGCTTCCAGCTTGGAATCCATGGAACAGATTTCATTGCCACCACAAACGGATCCTCTGTTTGTAGATGGTGACCCAGACAGGTCTAAAAGGCAAAGACTCGCTGACCTTGGGCAGTGCTGAGGCCAGCACAGAAAGGGGGCCCCCTGGTTCGAGAGTGGCTGTGCTCTTGCTTGCACCCTGCCACACACAAGACCGGGTCTGCCTCGCACAGTCCAAAAAGGGGCCCCGGGGCTTTTCAGTAGTCTTCTGTGCACAGGCCACACGCCTCCAGCTAGAAGTCCTGTGCTGGGAACAAGGGCAGCATCAATGAGCTCAGTAGGTCCTGTGCTACTCAGTGCAGCCCACTGTGGGTCCATTCCCCAAGCAGCTTTTTAGGGGTCCAGCCATGCATGCCAACAGTACTCTGCAGGGAGAGTGTTACAACCCCCCAAGGGGTTTTGTTAAACAAGGGCCCCAACCAGGGCTTCAAATCCAATGGCAGCCCCTCCTCTGCTGACACTCTGCTTCAGTCTGAGGCACGGGCCTGGTGGTCCATAGTGAGCAGAGAAGCGAGCGAGTCCTGCCCGGTGCTAGACAGAGACCCTGGCTTCCACCACTGCCCTGAGATTTGCTCCTGTCCTGCTGTTCTTAGAGCCTCGGATCTGAAGGTCCTGAAGGTCCTGCTGTGCTGTGGCCTGCTGTCATCCTAGGTTTCTTGGTTCCTGGGCCCTCCCACTGTCCAGCCGTCTCTCGCTGCTCAGAGCCTCCTCCTGTCCTAAAGATTTCCTTCTGCCTTGAAGTCCTGGGCTGTCCTGTGTTTCTCTTCTTGTCCTAATGTTTTTTTGCCCTAGGTCCTCCTGCTGTCCTGAGAGTCCCCTGCTGCCCCAAAGGTCTCTGGACCTTGTCATTCTTTCCTGTTAATAAGGAATGGATATACAAGATATCTGGATATTTACCAAACCATCATCAAAACACAGAAAAACTGTGGAGCTCCACCTCTCTCCTTTACAGGAAATCATGTTCATCCCCTTGAGAACTGAAAGTTAAAATCTACAGAGATATGGCATCCTCCGCACATCCTGCACCCTGAGATCAGCTGACCAGTCACAGGCCAACAATGTCTGGGATTTCTCAGAACTGAGGCAGAAAATTCCCGCTCCTGCCCTCCCCCAGGCAGAGTCTACTGAGCAGGACTTGTTGCTGAGGCTCCAAGTCTTTTCCTGTGGACTCTTAGGCATTGCATAGGTCCCTCGTGATCAGCTGGTATCAGAGCACAGTTTGCACTCAGGACCCTCAGAGATAAATGCAGCATGAGGCCAACCATAGGTGGCCACTCTTCTCATGTCAGCTCTTCCCATGTTGCAGCTGCTGGGCCACGGTCAGCTGCAGAGGCCAGCGCGAGTCCTGCCACCATCAGCCGCAGACCCCCAGCACAGGCCCAGGCTTAGTGAGGCGCTACGAATGACAGAGAGCAGAGGCTGCGTGGGGACAGGATGTCCCACATCTGCACACCTTCCCATGGGCAGCAGAAGGATATTTGTCCCAGGAAGGCTGAGAAGGGACATCAGCACTGTGCGAGACTATGGATAAGGAGATGGAACTCTCCCACTCTGGCCTTGGCATTTTTTAAATTCCTGTCCCAAACCTTGGTGGGCAGCAACACCCACTGTGATGCACAGCCTCGTCTGGACGAGGACTTCTCAGTGTCCTGGGAATCATGGGGCTGCAGGACCAAAGCTCCAGCCATAATACTGTGAATGTTTCTTTCCAAACAGGTAGCTCCTGAGATTCCTGGTTGCTCCTGAGATTCCAGGCAGGCCGTGGGGTGCAGATGTTGCTAGACAGAGCTGAGAGCCAGCCCTGACTGGATGGGCTGCATCCACCATTAGCATTGTCCAGGCGGCACCAAGTAGCAGCGCCTTCCCCAGACCTTCCAGGACAAAGCACAAAGTGATGGCCCCTCCTGACACCCCTGAGAAAAGGGGAGACACAGACCCGCGTGCAAGTCCGACCAGCCCTCTTTCTTTGGCCTTTGTAACTGGTGCCTGCGAGCCCCTCAGGAGCAGAACTCCACCGGCTCCTGTATTCTCTGTACAGCCTGCATGTTCTCGTGGACACATCCTTTGCAGATCAGTTCTTTGGTGCCCCCCAACGCATCTCAGCTTTGTGAGAAATGGCTCCAGCAGACGGCCCTAGCTAAAGACAAGGGAGGGCGCAGAAATGATACGGAGGTGGCAGGTGTGATGTAGGAGCAGGTGGAGGAGGGCTGCTCATGCGAGTTAGCCATGTTGCTGGAAGAACCCGGGCTAGGAGAGAGCCGAAGATACGCTCCTTCACTGGGTAAAATGCGCACAAATTCTGCCAATGGTGACCTCCTGCCCTCAGCAAAACCCCAAGAGATTCATGGAAAGTCCTCAAAACCAGAAAGGAAAAGTTCAGACTGGACAGAACTGAGCTGGCAGGGAGCACAGAAGCGGAGTAAAGTGTTACCCCAGGCGGTGGGCTTGTGAGTCCGCAGGACGCTGTGAGTGAGTTGCAGGGTGGCCTCTGATGGAAGAGACTCCATCTGCTGGGTCTCAGGAGCACTGCGAATGTCCCCCCTCCCCACCTGACAGACATGGTCCCCTGGATCTGAGGGGCCCATCCCAGATTCCAGAGGAGACTTCCCTCAGCCTCAGAGTGCCTCTCTGAACCACTGCTCACATGTGTTCCCCTGTCACATTTGATGCTAAGACCGAGTCCCCAGCAGCTCAGAACTGAGGGCAGTGTTGCAGTCCAGCATGAGGCCCAGAAGCCCAGGAGGGAGACTGGATGGAGAGGGAAGCTGAGGGCCTGGGCCGTGGGCAGGCCAGGGCCCTGAGGACACGGCATGAGGCTGGGAAGAAGTGGGGACACTGCTAGGCGGGTGGGCGTGTGCTCCCCAGCTTCCACTGGATGTGCTGGATTCCCTTCACCACCTTGGCATCCAGTTCTCTCTGACTGAAGAGAAACTCAGTTCATTGAGATCGGTGGCCTTGGCCAGACGGGGCCTGAAGGCAGCGACTCTGTAGTCCTCTCCACTGACACCTGTTTTGGGCCTCCCTGAGAAGATTCACCTTCTCTCTGAGGGAGTCCAGACCTGGGAACACTCAGAAGGAGGGGCTGGAACAGGTACCAGTCAAACAATTGCCTCAAGCACAGCTTCTTAAAGAAATAACATCTTTAGGAAGCCTGGGCTGAGGGGTGAAAAAAAAAAAAAAAGAAATAGCATCTTGGATCCCTGGTCCCACATGCCCTGCTGGCCCCACCCCTGGGCATGCTGAGCTGTGACTGAGTATGGGCATGGTGGCACATGCCTATAATCCCAGAGCAGGGGAGGCTGAAAACAGGAGGATCGATATGAGTCTGAGCTGCACAGTAAGACCCTGTGCCAAACACACAAACTAGAAAGAAAAAGAAAATAGTATTGAGTTTAAAAATCAGCACAGTGCGGATGCTACAGGAAGCCCTGACACTGAAGCAGCCACAGGGAGGCCTGTGAGGGCCTTCCACGGCACTGGGCGACCTCTAGGGGAAAGGGTTAAGTGGAAAGAGGAGAAAAGGACTCTTCTCAAGGGTGAATATTTACTTTTTTTTTTTGGCTGGCTCAGGCTGCTTAAGGCCAGGTCTGGGAACTGAACCATGGTCCCTTGACCTGTCTGGGTTTGCCCAAGCAGGCTCTTAAACAACTGAGCTAACTAAACTGCAAGCCCCCTGAATATTTACTTTTAAACAATCCAAGTGAGCAGCCTTTCTGACAGCTTTACCTGAAGGCCCAAAGTCTCTGTGACCAGGCCCATGCAGCTGTCTGCCTTCTCTGAACTCCATCTAGCAGCCCAGAGGCAGAGGGCAGGCCAAATGGCCTTTGCACACCCTTCTCTCACAGCCCCCTGCAGTCCTGTTCATTGGTATGAGAAGTGGTTAAAAAACAAAGGAGAGGTTTCCATATAAAACAAGGCTGGTGCTAAAGTGCAGAAGAGGCTGGGAGGCAGCTGGGCCTTCTCTGCCCACCTCCCTGTGAAGTGCAGGACTTAGCGCCACTAAGCCATCAACACTTGGCTGAGAAATGGGGCTGCCCCACCTCCTTCTCCAAAGGGGATGGAGATCAAAGGGCCAGACCTGCCTAATCCCGCCCCCAGGAAGGGGCTCACATTGTTTGCAGTGGGGAGCACAGAGTGAGGCTGTCTGGTTGAGGTGTCCCCCAAAGGTGGCAAGGCTGATTTTCAAAAGGTGACACCCCTCCTCCAGGGTGTAACCAGATGGCAGACAGGCCCTGCCTATCTGGGCATGTGGCTTGTAGGATTTGCATCTTGGTGGTCCTTGGTGGCCTCTTATGCTGCTTTCCACAGACTGACCTTTTCTTGGGTGGCCCCTGGAGGCCCAACCCTTCTCACCACTGGCCCATTGGCTGCTAGCCTGGGAGGAACACTATTTCAGAAACACTATTTTTTTCTGAAAGGAATTGTCCAGTATTCGCTGGTGTATGGCATGAACTAATGAGGTAGTAATGAGGTGAGTAAAAAAGAAATCCTGCTGGGCTTATGGCTCAGTGGCACAGCACCTACCTGTCGAGCATAAGGTCCTGAGTTTATTCCAGGTACCAAAAAAACAAACAAAAAAGCCAAGTAAATAACAACAAAAAGAAACCGTGCTTCTATTTAAGCTTCTGCAGGCCTGAGAGCTGCGTGCACAGGCTGGCCTTAGACTCCGAGCTGAAGCCTATCTGACTCCCACACGCTGGGACCCAGGCCCCCACACACCATGTTAGCAGCCTGGGATCTGGGCAGTGAGCTTGCCAGGTCCATTTTTCTGTGGTAGCAGAGCAAAGGCACAGATGAGATTCATCCACCGAACAAACCCGTCACACCGAAGCTGTCTACCCTGAGAGCTCCGCTTACAGACAGAAGAAAGCACAACTGGTTTCCAGCACATTCAGAGCTGGGCCTGTAGAGTACACTGAGGGCTGTAGGCCAGCACCATGGATTTGATTCTGCAGTGACTGTGTATGAGGAGCAGAGCCACTGCTGCCTCCCGCTGCTCCTGGCAAGGAGGCACATGAGGCTATCATGACTCCTGCTGCTGCTGCCATGCAGAGATGTACAGAGGGCTCCAGGCCAGTAACCCTGCTTCTTCCTGTGAAGATGCACAGGGGCTTCTGGCCAGTAACAAGGCTCCCTCCTGCTGCGTCCTTGCAGCGGTTGGCTGCAGGCCACTTCTGGAACTCCTTCCCGCCGTGCCCTTGCAGGAAGGCTCTGAAGTCTTCAGATGAGTACCTAAGTCATGCAGTGCTGCGGCCTTGCAGAGAAGCGTGGAGGCTCCCGGTCAGTGCCAGGCTCCTTCCTGCTGCTGCACAGGTGCACAGATGCCTGAAAGCAGCTGGCCAGCCCACTGTTCCTTCCTGCCATATCTTTGCAGAGATGCACTGAGGCTCCCAGGTCAGAACCACAGCCCTTCCCGCTTTCCCCCTGCATAGACACACCGAGGGCTTCCAGTGGTGCCCCAGGTCCTTCCTCCTGTTCTCTCACGGGTGCATAGAGCTACCATGGCTCCTTCCTTCTGTGCCTTGTAGAGAGGCACTGAGCCCTGAAGACTACAGCCGGAGCCTCTTCCTGCAGTGCACTTGCACAGACACAGACACTGCAGGTCAGCCCAGCTGCTCCACCCCTCTGTGCCCATTCAGCATCCCACTGAGGGCTCCAGGCCCGTTTCAGGCTCCATCCCAGTGCAGCCTAGTAGAGAAGCAGCGAGAGCTCAAGGGCAGACCCTCCACCACATCTTGCTCTGCAGTTGCAAGGACGCCCTGAGGTCTCGTGCCCATGTCACGGCTCCGCTCTGCTGCGCCCTTGCTATGGTGTACTGGGCCTCCAGGCCCCTGCAATACTCCACCCACAACTTGCTTGCAGATGTGCAGCGGAGGCTGCAGGCCCGTGCTGCGCTTCGTCCCACTGGCTCATTGCCATGTGCCCTTCCTGCGAGGCACTGGCGGTGGAACACTCAGGGACAGAGGCCACAAAGAGCTCAAGCCTGCCGCACCCTTGTGGACTGCACTGAGCACGCCAGTCCCATCCTTCCTTCTTCCTGCCTCACACTTGCAGAGGTACACTGAGTTTCTAGGTCAGTTCAGACTCCTTTCTGTGACTTTTTAGGGACACCCTGAGGGTGGTAGGCTGGTGGCAGGACTCCATCCTTATCACCTCTTGCAAAGATGCACTTGGGCTATAGGCCACGGATATAGCTCCTTTGTTCCTGTGTCCTAGCTGGGTTTCAAGTAGGTGCCACATCTCCTTCCTGTGACACCTTGCAGAGAGATGTGCTGGGGGCTCTGGCTCAGTGCTGTAGCTACGTACTGCTGTGCCCCAGCAGAGAAGCCCTGAGTGAGCCAGAACCATAGGCCGTCATTCTTTCTTCAGACCTTCAGAGATGCACTGCGGGCTGTTGCTCAGCACCACAGGGCCTTGCTCTGCAACCTTAGAGTGCAGCGCTGAGGGCCTCGACCACAGCCAGGGGCCTTTCTGCTGTGCTCACACAGACATGCCCACAGCTGAAGCTCAAGGCAACTGCTGCCTGCGTCCTGGTCCTCTGAAGGTGCTGTGCAGGCTCCAGTGCTGTGCCTGGATTCATGCTGGTGCACCACTGAGACACGCACTCCAAGCTTCTGTCCCAGGAGAGAGGCACTGAGGCTGCCAGCATGGCACTGGCTCCTGGCATTGAGTCCTTTCAGAGAGGATGAGGGCTCTAGGCCAGTGCCATGGTGCTGTCTGGCACACCCTTCCTTGGGTATACTGAGGCATGCCAAAGTCTTGCTTTCCCCTGCTGCACCAGGCTCCTCCTGCTGATCTGTGCAGAGATGTACGAGCATTCCAGGTCAGTGCCAAGGCTCCTCCCTGCTGCACCCCGGCAGAGAGCCACTGAGGGCTGTACGCCAGTGGCAATGGCACACTGAAGGCTCAGGCCAGGCCCTCCATTGTGCTGCATATGTACAGCAGTGCACATAGGGCTCTGGGCCCGTACCAAGGCTCCTCCCTGCTGCACCCCTGCAGAGAGGCACCAAAGCTTCACACTAAAGCTTGTCTCCATCCAGTTGCACTGTGAAGAGGCCACCAGTGGCTCCAGGCTGTGATCCTGTCTCCTTCCCACAGTCTCTGAGGCCTTGAAGCAAGCACCCTGGCTCCATCCTACTCATCTGCAGAGATGTATCAGTGGCTTCCAGCCTCTGTGGCTCCTGCTTGCTACACATGGTACAGCAGTGAAGACTCAAGGGCCACGGCTGCATACAAGGCACAGCAGAGGTCATGTACTCTGGCCCAGCCAGAGTGACAGGTACCATCTTGCAGAGACCCTCTGAGCCCTCAGGTCAGTCCTATGGCTACATCCTGCTATACCCTGGCAAAGATGCCCTTATAGCTCTATCCGCCGCAGGTGTAGCAGAGCAGCTCTTCCATTTTCTGATTGACCCCCGATCCTACTCCCAATCTGTTCACATAAAGAACAAAGCAATGGACCACTTTGTGAGGACAACCACGCTGGCCCTGGCCCTAGCCTGGCCCTGGTCGTGGCTGCTGCTGCCCTCCCCAGAGGTGCTATTTGATCAAGTGGCCCAAGACTGTGACACACCTGTCTGTCTGGGCCCTCAAAGGAGACCAGTCCTCATGTCGTGTCCCCCACAAAGCAGCTGTCAAGCGATAGTGACTTTCGGACTTTGTGCCTACTGAGCCAGATTCAGACAGGTGGTCTATACAGGTTGAAACTCCCCTATCCTGTTACTGGCTCCCAGAAGTATCCAGTTCTTCCTTCCTTTGTTTCGCATGGAAGCCTTGAACCCGGGGGACTTTTCCCATTCCTCCTGGGTTGCTCCTTAGCCTGGATGAAACCCAGGCTTAGCAGGTTCCCTCACTCTGGCCCGAGCAGCCAAGAGCAGGCGAGGGAGTGTGCACTCATGGGGGTGCGGGCACAGGGCTGGCCCACTCACCAGGCGCTGGGCTGCAGCAGGTGAGGTGCCAGGGGAGGGTGCTGCTGCTCTGTGTATGCAGCAACCCTAGTGGTGTGCATCGCATGTTTTTTTGAATGAGTTTAAACTACCATCTTAGAGAGCAGCCTCAGATTTAAAGAACAAGCAACCTGGCCATGTTCTGGCCCACAAGCCTGCAGGTCATCTCCACTCTGCAAGCATTTCTGTGCCATGACTTCTCTGGGTTCTGCCTAGAACCCTGCATTCCTTAAAAAGTTCCAGGGCCTATTCCAATCTGCACCCTGGTGAAATCTTTATAAAGACAAGAAAGCACACAAAAGTATTTGTTCAAATGTGTTTTCTAATGTGTTTGGGCTTAGCCCTGGGGACAGTGGCAGTCACTTGAGGTCCCCAGAGCAGCAGCAGCTTGGCATGTGTGTACATGAGACACAGTCTCACTAAGTTGCCCAGGCCAGGCTTGAGCTTGCAACCCTCTGGCCCTGGCCTCCCTGAGTGCTGGATTACAGCCATGCATGCTGGGCCCACCCTGCGCCTTGACACGTATCTTCCCAAGTCACACCAGGGAAGGCAGTGGGCCTGGAGGGAGCCGCATTTGTTTGGCATTTCACATCTATTTTATCAGTTGTTCTTTGTAGTATTGCCATGAAACAGGCTTCTGCCAGCTAGGAATTGAGTCAGCTGCCACTAATCAGAAGGCAAAGTGACAGTGGCTCCAACAAGGTGCAGGCTGCTTCTCTCCCATGACGTGGACTCACCAGGCAGCATTCTGGAGCTGGCTATGGGCCCCGTGGTCTGTCTGATTTGGAATCTAGGTGGATATATATTCTGGTGAACGGTGCTACCTTCATTTTACAAGTAAGGAAACAGACTTCGGTAGGCTATGTGGTTTTGAGGCAGTTCACATGGTAGACAAGCCGTGGATCTAGGATTCCAAGCCAGACCCCACACTGTCTGATGATGCAGTCTCTGCCATGCTCTGTCTATCAGCAGATGCATGGCCACACCCAGTAAGAAAGGTGTGTGGCTCACTGGGATTTGCACACTAGTGTTTCCCACTTTTCTTCTGAGGCTCCCTGTTTGACTAGAGCAGCTGTCTGTTTACTGCATGCAGACCACCCTAGTGCCCTTGGTGGAGGAATCTGGGATCCCCAAGAGTGTCCCTGTGTTGTTCAGAGAAAGGCAGCTGCCTGTCCAGGAGTTCTGGGAGGTGGGACTCACGCAGGCATCGCCCCGACAACTCTGTCCACAGTGTCTTTGTGAAGCTGGGATCCTTACCCTTCGGAGCAGGCCCACTCTCTGAGGCTCCTGTCTGACTTCACTCAGCCTGGTCCAATGGCTCTAGAGTATTTCTGGTGAAGGGAAGCCAGGGACTGGCTGGGAGCCCTCTCTTACCATAAACTTGTTTGAAAAGGGGAAAACCAAAAGAAAAATCCTACGTAACACATGTTCCAACATGAGGTATGTCTGTGTAGACTCTGGAGGTTGCCTGTGGCCCTACCCGCAAAGCTCCTCTCCCCTCCCCTCCAGGAAGTGGAGCCATGAAAATCAGTTTCGATTATGTATGTCTTCTATCTGGCAGAGAATAGGGAGCAGTGTCAGGGAAGCACTTATCTCCCCGGCCCCAATATATTTATTTATGTTTTTGGCAGAGCCAGGGATTGAACTCAGGCCCTTGCACTTGCCAAGGAAGTGCTTATTCTACTGAGCTCTCTGCCCAGCCGCCAGGAGCAGTGTCCAGTTTTTTTTAACTGGACAGCAGTTTCCAGTTAAAAAAAAAAAAAAACACATGCAGCAAGAAAGAAGGGGACAAATCCCAGTCTGCTAAAATATGGGAAAAATTGAATTTTGGAAACAAAGACCAAGATGTCAAATTTAGGAAGTTAATGGGTATTAAGAATGAAGATGAAGCTGGGTGTAGTTCAGTTGTTGAAGAAAGTTACAAGACACTGAAGCAATAAGAAGTATTTAGAAATCTAGGTGCTCAGTATGAAATGGCAAGATCGCAAGCCTCATGCAAAGAGGACTGGGCTCGCGCTTCACATCCTCAAAGCGAGGAATGTGATGCAGTGTGAAAGAGATCACCCTTTAAAGCTTGGGACTTTCTAGACTTCTCACTCAGATGTCAGGTCCTTGTTCACCAAACAGCTAGTATTCTAGCTTGCATGGGTGTTGCGTTGACTTTAATTTATT
>PVKA01013503.1:5413-35906 GCA_004027165.1 Ctenomys sociabilis | reverse complement strand
TATATTTTTGAGCTGGAGATGCAGCTCCGTGGAGGTGACGTAGGGGGTAGGGCGTGGCAAAGCTGCAGTGGGGGCAGGGCCTGTGACTGCACGGCCCCAGGCAGCTCCAACGAGGCTCAGGACCCCACAGGTGGGACTTCGGCTCCCAGCAGATGTGTACGGTATAGAAAAGACCCAAAGCCCTGGGCCCGCGGTCGTGACTGCTCAGCTCCGGACACGTGGTGCGCATAATTCTGGCCTTTATCCTTTCTTTCGTTTGGCCCAAGTTTGCCGATGGCCCTTACCTCTTTACCCTCGTTTTTCAAATAAACCGATGGCATCATTTTTTGGCTTGTCTCATCCAATTCTCTGTTTGAAGCAAGAAGATCATAGAGTACCTTCAATTGATGAGCCATTTCCAAAGGAACTACCTGACAGCCGCAGAGCGCTTGCCTGATGTGCGCAAGGTTCTGGGTTCAATCCCCAGTACATAAAAAAGAGCAAATTTTCAGCATAGGCCAGCAGCAACATTCTCTGCATTCTACAATCACCTTCATACATAATAATAAAACGTTTTAAGTGTGAGCGCCGACTATGGGGGCGGTCATAATTTGGACAGCTCTTGGTGTGTGTGTGAGCACACTGCCGCCTCCTGTGGTTTTGACAGCAGGGAGCCACTCTGCTGTGGAGCACCTGCCCACCGCGACTGTCCCTGAGCAGGGCATCTGCTGGTGCCAGGTGTTACCCAGGCTTCCCCAGACCAGAGAGACGATGAAACCACGTCAGCTTTGGGAGGCTGAGACAGCAGGAGCACATGTTTGATTCCAGCTCGGGAATCTCAGCAAGACCAGGTCTTGAAGTAAAAATACAAAAAAGGGTTGGGAATCTAGCTCAGTACAAAAGCCCTGGGTTGAACCCCTAGTACTGACAAAAATAAATAAAAGAATAACCAAACAAAACAAAAGCTTTAGAACCAGATAGAAGTGGAATTGTACAACATACCAAATACCACTGAAATGTGCACTTTACAACGATGTTCACAACCAAAAAACAAAAATGTTTTAAAGCCTCTGAATCAATGATGCATGCTGACCAAAGACTTCCCCACTTAGGCATTCTATTTGTGTGCTTCACATGCTTAGAAAAAGAATCCCAGGATGTTTCCTCCCGTGTGTTTTCGTCACGCTTCTTCACGGTCCACGATGCCAGCTGAGGTTGTCAATAGAATGAAACCAAACTGACGAGACGGGAGCAGTTATTCTGCCATTTCTCCAGGCCTTTCAGCTGCACATCAGACCTGGGGCTGATCACGCCTCACGTGTTTAACCTGCCTGTGAGGGTCACAGCGACTTTTCCAGTCCTGTGATCATCAGTGATTTCCAATTCGCCAATGTAGCCATGCTTCCTCCTCACAGTTAGGAACAGGACAGTGGCTTCAGAGCAGGCCTCACGAGGACCCAGCCCTAGCCTCTCTTTTTGGTGCTGTTGATGCTCTTGAGAGCGTCAGCCAGGACCTTCATGCGCATCATTATGGTGGCACGGAAAGAGTAAAATATCTACTGGTTGTTTTTTGTTGTTGTTCTGCAGAACCAGGGTTTGAACTCAGGCCCTTGCACTTGCCAGGGAAGCGCTTATTACAGAGCCATCTCCCTGGCCCTGACAAAAGACTTTATAAACTTATTTTTTATTGAGAAAACCTGCTCCTCCGATAATGAGTTCATTGTGCACCAATATTCAAGTATTTGACCTCGGCAAAGGTCTGTATCAAAAATCACACGGCCACACATCATTACCATTTGTGCTGTTTCATTCTCTTGAGGCTTCACTGGATGGCAGGACTGGCAGCCAACCTTCTTTGGACCTATTTTTAGGTACCAAGTGCCCATAAGACTCCGCAAATGTCCCCGTCTAGCCTGCTACTCCCTCCAGGCACCTAGGGTGGGCAAGGGCCTGATTGCAGGGGCTGTGCCCAATGCTAGTGTCCCCTCTCCTGGCTGTGCCTCTGCCCCCAGGGTCCCATAGGGTCTCACCAGGCCACATAGCAGGCAGGTGGACACCAAGCAGGGACACAGCCCTTGAAAGCTTGGGTCCTCTCCCTAGGCACAGGATCTGTCCCGCTTCAGGGCTGGGGTGGGCACTCCTAAGAATGTGCCTGCTGGACAGCATTCCTGTGGCCTCTGCACCCTGGTACCAGGTCTGAGCATGGTCAGCAGCCCCAGGAGGCTCCCTGGCTACCACCTCTACCCCCACTCTCCCTGGCCACCTGTCCAAAGCTAACCGCATGTACCTGTGAGGTGCTGGTTCCCCCACAGGTCGGGACTGGGACTCAGCTGGGCCTAGAGGCTCTGGAAACGCATGTACGGGATCGGTTGCACAGCCCTAAGCACTCCTGCCCTGGTCTACTGCACTAATTCAAGACAGACACCGCATTCCTTCATGTGACTCTCTGCCTTCCTTCCGCCTGATGAGAGAGTTCATTATGCTTTGCATTGAGATTTCATTTACACTCGCCAGTGGCTTCTAACCAACTTAGCCATGCACTGCACTATTCTAGTGTTGGGTCGGTGCTGACTGTCCTGTGCTCTGCTTCAGCAAACCGACCCGACACAACGCCAGCTCCTGAGGCCTGTCCCTCCCTTCTCCCCCAGCTGCCTGCTTTCTACCACACTCACCACAGCCAGGTCCTAGCTGCCTGCCTGAACAGCCAGGAAACTGCACTTAGGTTGCGGGCGGCCCTCAGTAGCCTTCGGGTCCAACAGGAGACTGTCCTGAACCTGTCTGAGGGAGAGACAGGGCCCAGCTGGCTGGGGAGAAGATGCGGCCAGATTCACCCTGTGGCTCTGGAGCTTGGGGCAGACAGAAAGAGCAGGAGGAGCTGCCAGAGCCATGTGGAGAGAAGCAGGCACCGAAGACCAAGCAGTGCAGCTGCATGCAGGCTAACATGTCCCAGATGTGTCCCCATCTCCCTTCTCCCAAGCCCCAACAACATAAGTTCCCCCACCACACCCACCTTGCTCTTTGCAGCCTGAATGACCCCGCAGGTCAAGTGAAGGGGTCAGACCATCGCTGGGGAGAATGGCTATGTCTGAGAGTTCTGTTTCTCTGGGTCCAGGAACTTGGGGGTTCATGTTTACCTATGTCGTGATGCTGCTGTCAATGCAACTGTTATGTTTCATGTGTATTTGACCCCCAAAGCCTCGTGCAGTCATTGAGATGCAGTTCTACAGTTTGTGATTAATTCATCCAAGGCTGGGATTACGGGTCTGAGCACTGCTGGATTATGGGTGAGTGCTGCACTCAGTCTGCACCTGAATGTAACATCAGAGAGACAGAGAGGCAGACTTGCTCTCTGCGGCCACTGCTGCCTCTCTGCTCTTCCCATGTGCTCTCACTGTTCTGCTGCCTTCCGCCGCCGTGAGCCGCTGCCCTCTGCCATGTGCTGCTCTGCCTTGGAGCCAGCTGAGTACGGACTGAAGCTTCAATAACTGTGAGCTAAGTAAATCTGTCCTTCCTTCATTTTGAGTATCAGATATTTGTCACAGCAAGGAGAGAAGAGTAACTGAGGCAGCAACCTTGACTGCTGCCCCTGAGGGTCTTCTTGACCAGCCACACTAATTAGCAGGGCCCTAGGAAGAAGTCAGACACCATGGAAAGAGGTCAGAGGGATGACTCCGAATCCAGGTTCATCCTTCCCCTCAGCAAGGCCTGGCATTGTGGGGCATTGTGCCTCAGGTGAGGGACAGGTGACCTCACTGGCTGATAGACAGCTCTGTCAGGGACCCTTCTCTCTGATGCCTCATGGAGCAGTCAGAGAGCATATGCCAACTGCCACCCAAACTCCTGGATCAGCTAAACATGAAGCCCCCCACAATTTACCCCTGCTAGGACATAAGCCCTTTGCATTGGGAAAGAGCCTACGGGCCAGAGTGCGTGGGGGGGGGCCTCTGAAGTCTGCACCCACACTCCCATTGGGCAGGAAATTCAGTTTCTGTTGGTGGAACGGGAACTCAGATCCAAGGACACTTGTAGCACCAGGACACCCTCCCTCAGGACCAGCAGAGCGAGGCGGTGCTCTGCAAAGCTTTGGGGTGGAGTGTACTGGTGAACTTGGAGCCATCACGCCACAGCCAGGCAGGAGCCAGAGGAGGGGAGGAGTGATACAGCCTGCACAGGAGCCTTCGCCATCTGCCCTGCAGCTTTGTCCTGAAAGGAAGACACAGTGACCATTCTGGTGAGCTGCAAGCTTAAACACCACCTCATACCACCAGGTGGGCAAGGGCAGTGGTCACCATGTGAGCCAGGGTGACTGACCCCAGGAACCAAGGGGACTGGACTGATGCTCCAAGCAGGAGCAGATGTGCTGCTCAGGACGAAGGACTGAGCCAGCACTAAAGGCAAAGTGACCCATGTTCCAAATTTCAGCAAGAGAGGCTGCACCACGTCACAGGGCACAGATCCATCAAAGTGGGTGACTGACAAGGTGGACCCAACACAGGACGGAAAGCAGAAAGAAGGGCATTGTGAAAAGTGTGTCCAGGCTCAGATCCTATTCCGTGCACAAATTAGCTCCAAGTGGATTACAGGCCAAAATGTAAGCCATGGTGGCGTGCGTCTTCCAGAAGACAAACAGGAAAACCTGGAGGCCTGAGCTTGGCAACGAGCCTTGGGTAAAACTTAAAAATTGACTTTATTGAGATATGATTTACATACACAATGCATCTGTCTATGTAGGTTTTGACAAGGATACATGCTCAGGCAGCCTCCGCTCCACTCCCATGGGGACTCCATGGGAGCAACCACCCCAGCACTCTGGAAGGCCGAGGAGGACGATCGTGCCTTGAGCCCAGGCTGTGCAGCTGAACCCCATGATGGGTGGGTTCGTGAAGGGTTGTAGACATTCATTACAAAATGTGTTCAAACTCAGCAACAAAAAAATAACCTGATTTTGAAAACTGGCAAACATCTGAGTAAACTCATGGAAGGAGACGTGTGGGTAGGAAATAAGCCCACGGAAAGAAGCTCCACACATGCCATGGGGCTGCACACTAAAACAGCCATGAGAGATTATGACCTAGCTTTACAATGACTAAACCTTTTTAAGTGACACCAAATGCTATCAAAGACACAGGGTGCTAGGAATTCCCACACACCACAGGTGAGAATGTGACACAGTACCGCTTGGGGAGAGGCTGGGAGCTCCCCTCAAAGCAAGATGCTGTGCGTAATCAGGAAGCTGTGCTTCTAGGTTGCCAGGTGAGCTGGAAATCATGTCTGCACACAGGTGTGTAATAGCTTCCAAGTGGGAAGCAACCTGGCAGCCCCCAGGACCCTCAGACAATGCAATGTTCCTCCAGAAGGAGAAATGAGCTCTCAAGCCACAGAGAGCCACGGGAGACCTCCAATGCATGCTGCTGTGGGGAGGAAGCCAGTCTGAGATGGTGACACACTGCACAATCCCAGCAACACGGTGGGCTACAAAGGACAAGACCATGTGCTCAGCAAAGCCACCAGAGGCAGAGGGGCAAAGGATGAACAGGAGGTATGCAGGGAGTTCTAGGGCAGCGTGACACTGTATGGTGACACAGGTGCTTGTTAAGACCTGTGCAAAGCCTGCACCACCAAGGATGAACCCTAATGTGAGCTAGGATTCTAGCTGACATCATAACACACAATGCTGCTTCATTAACATGCACACTGCTCCAACCCAGGCGTGGGTAGGGGGAGCTGTGTGGACACTGTGTGGGTGGAGGGGTGGCACGGGATCATTGGGTGCTGTCTAGTCAATTTTTCTGAATATAAGATGGTCTTATATTTAATAAGTTTGAACTAAGATGGTCTTAAAATCTCCTGTTAATTTGGAAACAGCTGAGCTGAAAATCATGTCTGCACACATGTGTGTGCAAGCCACAGGTTCAATCATACCAGCACCCCAAACCAGGGAAAGCCAGAAGACACAATGGTGCACTGTGGATTGCTGGAAACCAAGAAGAAATTTCCACAACAGCCTAGAAACATGCACACACAGGGACAAAGATAAAGGTCACAGCAGCTCCTCGTGCAGCTGGTTGAGTTTGGTTTTTTTTTTTGTTTGTTTGTTTGTCTGTGTTTTTGTGGAACTGGGGATTGAACTCAGGCCCTTGCACTTGCCAGGGAAGTACTTATCCTACTGAGCTATCTCCTGGGCCCCAACTGGTTGAGTTTTAAAGTGACAAGTATGCAATAATTCCACCACTTCTCTGAACCTTGCTTCTCCCACCCAGGAACACCCCTGGGTGGTGCCTGTGTGGGCGCCCTTGATGCAGTGTCTCCATTGGATGCCCTCAATGCCTTTTCTCCACTGATACAAAGGCTCTATCATTTGTGTCATCTGTAACTTTTTTTTCTTTTTTGGCGGTACCATGGATCGAACTCAGGACCTTGTGCTTGCCAGACAAACACTTATTTTACTGAGCTATCTCCCCAGCCTCCTTCTGTAACCTTTGAAACTCATCTGAAACAGTGTGCTATTGAGGTTTACTGTGGTTTACACATACATTACAGAAGAAGCACAGTGACTTTCAGTTCTCTTCCTTGTTCATTACGCGTGCGCGTTACTGCGTCTCTCTCCTCTTTCCCCATCATGGCTAACAGCCTCCAGAAGCATGGGCACAACAGAGGCTTGCAGGGTCTTTGTGGCCCTCTGAGGTGGGGCAGACATTCGGGCCTGTACTCTCCTCTTTTTTTCGTTTGTACTTTTTATTATTATTTTTAAAGAACACAAAACAGTGATAGAAGAAAACAGTATTATACACGATATAAGATTTCACTTAACAAAGTAATAGGAATCCAACAATGGTTGCTGTATTACATGATGCTGTGTGCAAATTGGTTTTTCAGGTTGCCAGATATAAACGTGTAAGTTTTGTTTAAAAACACAACAACTAAGAAGTTATAAGAAATTCAAGAGAGGAAAAAATCAGAGTAAAAACAAAAATTGTAAGCAGTAACTGCTTTTTTTTATATTCATATAATTAGAATTCGCAAAGTAGAAAGGATCAGGCAATAAATGTTTAAAGATTTAAAATTTCTGAATTTAGTTCAACTTATAATACCACATTTCCAAGAAAAATGCACTTTTTGCACAAGAAATTTAAATAAAATCATACCAAGATACAAAATGAAACTGTCCAAAACTTATTATAAAGAAAAAAATGGTTAAAGCATATACATAATAAATATTAGATATGAAAGAACAAAACTAAATAGCAGCTTATTCCATGTTAGAAAGAAAAAAAAAAGACCAAGTGTGTAAGAAATTACACTAATTAAAGGGCTGAAAGAAAAAAACAATCTATCCTCTTTGAATTTTATACTTAGCAAACATATTTTTGAAAACCAAAAGTAAAATATTTTCTAGTTATACAAACTTGAAATTTTTTAATACCTCCAGATGTAGCATATAGGAAATAACAAAGCATAATTCAAAAGGCAAGAGAAGTTGCAATATGCTCCTGGATGAACAATAAAGGGCTCTCAAAGTGATAGTTATGCAGGACTATATTAAATATATTAGATGAACCCTTATTTAAAAGGTTATTGAAGATTTCTATGAAACAGTACCAATCTTTTTTTTTTTTTTTTTTGTCTTTTTGAGACAGGGTCTCCCTATGCAGTTCAGGCTGGCCTTAAGCTCACTTTGTAGCTCAGGCTGGTCTCGAACTCATAACAATCCTCCTGCCTCAGCCTCCTGAGTGCTAGGATTACAGGCATGCGCCACCACGCCCGGCTCTACAGTACCAATCTTATGTCGGGTTATACATGTATTTTTTTTCAGATATATGTGTGCATGTGTGTATAAAGGACAAGGAAGAAGTAATATGAAGTCAACAGAAAATAGAAATATGCTTTTTAAAGTTTCTAATTCTAGGACAAGATATCATATGATGTATTTTAAATAAATTGTAATTCAAAGATATAATATAAATCGTAAAGTTAAGCATTCTGAAAATTAAGTATTAAAAATTAAATGTTTCAAAACATTTGAACTAAGAAAAAATTTTCATGATAGTAAAAAAAATATGAAGAATAAAATGTAAGATAAATGCTGGAATGACAAATAAATGACCATCACTTCTGACAGTTTGGGGATAGGATATCACACAAAGTCCTAGTGTGTTGTGTCCATGACACTTACTGGTGGCCAAGTGTCACTTGTGGGACTGAGCTACAGCTATTTCCTTGAAATCCACCCTGTAGACCCATATGTAATCTTGACCCATAAGGTGCAAGAGAAGTCCATTTGTAGAGTGTGCTGATGGAAATATTTTGCTGCTGTATACAAAAGAATAACTGAAAGACTACTATTGTATACCTCTTATTCTCCTGAGTTTGTTTGCCCTATTTGGTGGGTTCTTTCCATTCTCATTCATGGGGTTGTGATCACTTTGCTCCCTCTCTAGAACATCATTTAGTAGTCTGTGTAGGCTTGGCTTTGTCATCATGAAATTCTTTAGTTGTTCTTTGTCATGGAAGTATTTTACTTCTCCATTATACTTGAAAGAGAGTTTTACAGGGTATATCAGTCTGTGCTGGAATTTGTTTTCTTGCAAGACTTGAAGTACTTTGCTCCTTGCTCTTCTTGCCTTGATGGTTTGTGAAGAGAAATCTGCCATTATTCTGATGGGTTTTCCTTTAAATGTGATCTGTGTTTTTCTTTAGTGGCTTTTAGTATACTGTTCCTGTGCTGAATTTCTGGGATCTTGATTATTATATGTGTGGGAGTGGTTTTAATTGGTTGATGTTATTTGGAGTTCTTTATGCTTCAGTTACTGAATGTCAGATTGTTGCCCCATATTTGAGAAGTTTTCTGCTATTACTTCTGCCCATATTCTTTTTTATATCATTTGTATTGACTCCTTTCTCATCAATGCCTATTAGTCTCACATTGTTCACATCGTCTTGCAGGTGGTGAATTATTTTTTCCTGCATCCTAGTTGTTTTTAAGAGATCTCTGCCTACTTTTTCACTAGCTGCAATGATGTCTTTAAGGTCTGAGAGTCTATTTTCACTTTAACTCAAATGGATTTTCCAGCTTGTGATTGAGGTTTTAATTTCCTGTATATCACTTTGGATCTGTTTCATACATTCTATTTCTTTCCTATATTGCTTATTCGGGGGTTCCATCATTTTTAAAGTCTGCTCTATCTTTTATCAGTGTATTCTTTAGAAGCACTTAGCACTTCTTTGATTATAGTTATTGCTACATTTTTTACTTCAGAAATTATTTCTGATCTGATCTCTTCTATACCTTTCTGCAGTTGTTTCTTTACTTCCAATGCTATTATTTTAGAGATTTCCAGTGTGTGATTTCCAATTTCCTCTATGCTGGTGTTGTCTACATTTGTACTGGGTGGAGTTGGGCCCCTGAGGCTGTTTTTTTGTTCCTTCTCTTTGTCATTTTGTATACCACTGACTTTTGACCCTGGTGTAGAGCTTAGATAGACTTATTGCTTTAGCACCAGGTCCGGATCTAGGAAGCTCAGACTCCTCCAGGTGGGTGTGGCTTGGGTCTGGCTGCTGTGCTCCTCTTCCTGCTGCAGCCTTGCAGGTGAACCCTTTGTGTCACTCTAGCAAGATGTTCTGCTCCTGAATTAGCTGGGTGGGTCTTGCCTCTAGCCTCTTTGCTGGGAGTTCTGCTGAAGGGTTCCACGCTGGGCCTGTGCTCTGGGTCACTTCAGGATCTGGTGGCCCCAGCAGGTCTCACTCACTGTACTCTCCACTTGTGATGAGCAACACCATGCTGTCATCATACCTGAGTTCAGGTGTGCACAAAGCAGTGATCGTAACCACACAACTGTGCCCCGCCTCAGCTCACGAGCTACAGTCTGCTGCACATCACAAGGCAGAAGCTCTGTGTCGAAGTCCGTTGTTCGCACTCTCGCAGAGAACGTAGTTTGATTTTGTCGTGGTCTGGGAGTCTGAGGTCAAAACCCCTCTACTAACAGCCTGGGAGCTGCATCTTGTGGAGGAAGGCAAGAGATTGAGAGGCAAAGGGGGCCCAGGTCTGCAGATGCAGCCTTGGGGCCTCACCTCTTACTGCAGCACAGCAGCAGTAAATTCCAGCCCCAGTCTCTGTGGGGCCAAATATTCAGACCGCATTTTCTAGACTCTTCCTTTCTTTTTCTTTCTTTCTTTCCTTCTTCCTTTCTTTCTGCAGTGCTAGGGATTGAACCTAGGATCTTTGAACTAAGCTATCTCCCCAGTCCTTTTTAGTTTTTGAAACAGGGTCAATCTAATTCACCATGTTGTCAAGACTGGGCTCAAATTTATGATTCTCCTTTCTCAGGTTCTCCTGCTGGAGCTCTAGGGTTGCAGATGTGGGCCACCATGCCAGGCTTCCAGGCTCCCTTGAGGGCTAATGTCTTATTCAGTTCCCCAGTGAAAGGCATGAGAAGGGATGTTGTAGTGGATTAACTAGTGGTCACCTTGTAATACCAGCTGGGCAGAATTATCGCGGTGCTGGATGTAGGAGGCCCAGCAGAGGACTGCTGTCAACAGCAGGAAAGAGACCTAGAGGAGAAGATGGTGGGCAGGTGATTCTGCAGGAGAAGTTGTCTCACTGGTTTTCCTGATACGAGCTCGGCTGTCCACATCCTCGGAGGAGCTCAGGTCCTCACTATTGCTGAGGACGGCTGTGCTTCTCTCCAGGGAGCTCTGGTCCTCAGCTCGAGCATCACTTCCCAGCTCCAGTGCAGATCCCTCGGCTGCTGGCACAGACCCTTCATCCCACTGGTGCGGACTTTTCAGCTTCCACCACTGGCCTCTGGGCCTTCCCAGCGCAGATCCTTGATACAGACTCACATGAGACACTGTCGTGGGTTCTCAGCCTCCAGCTAGGCTCATGCGGGACACTGCCAAGGCCTCAGCTGGATTCTTTGGGTCTCTATGGAGTGGACAGTCCTCTCACGCTCTTTTGCACTTGACTTTTTGATGAGTATTATGTCCTATGTGTCCCGTATTAAATCTATTCTCTTGGAAACCATAACCACAACAGGTCTGGAAGGCAGGAGAAGATGGAGCTTCCTCTGCCATCCTGTCTGACCCAGCCCTGTCCAACACTGACCGCCCTTCAAAGCCATGCTGGGGCCCTGCCCTGAGCTCTGCCTGGTGGCCTGACTTCTTCCTTCCAATCCGCTCAGCATTCCAACACCTGTGTGAACAGCTCCCTTCATTAGATTCCCTCTCTGAATGGCTAGCATGGTTTCTAACTTGTCTATCACAAATTCCATCTTATGTAGCCGGAAGAATCACTAAAATGTCTGGAGACCCACGTAACATGCACCTATCTAAGAAAAAGCTTACAGCAAACTTCAGTCCAAATTGATTAGCACACTCCTCCGGTCCACAGAAACAAGGAAGAACGCCTGCGTGGCAGCACTGAGGCGGCAGCTGTGTGCGGCCGAGCACATCAGCCAGTTCTCCTGTTGCCGAGACAGACAATGCTCACCACTCACAAGGTAAAGAAGGAAAGGGCTCATTTACCTACAGTTCCAGGAGACTCAGTCCACAGCCCACTGGCGCTCCAGGCAGGAACTTCCTGGTGGAGGGGTATGTGAGGGTGCAAAGCCACTTAGTTCACGGTGGCAGGGAAGCAGCACAGAGGAAAAGCACCAGAGAGAGGCAGGGGAGCGGCCGACCCAGCACCAAGCACACGCCTCAAGGGCCCACCCTGACACCCAGAAAGGTGGCTTACTAATCTGCTAAGTGTTTCCTAATCCGAAGCTGAAATAAGATGAAGAGTCACTCTCAGCATTTCTCAAGCGCTGGTAATTTCTGACTGTAAAGTCTGGAAGATGCGAGCAGAAGCCCATCCCCCCTACCTGCCTGCAAGGTCATTGTCATAGGTGAGCCACAGGGGAGCAGGTGCATCCAGGGCTACAGGGAAAGCAGCACAGGGAAGGCTGAGGACCCACTTAGGGTAGAGCCCTTGAAGTCGAGGCCCTGGGATAATCTGTAGCTAGCACTGAAAAAAAAAAAAATAGTTTGTGGAGAAGAAGAGCAAAGGATTGAAAACTCCTTTCCTGAGCACTCACAGTTCTCTCCTTGCCTTAGAACTTTTCTTCTTAACCCCTTCCACCCACTGGCACCCTCCGCTCGCACTTGGATGGTGCGTGGCCAACTGAAATGCGAGCCCCATGAAGGGAAGCTTTGGCCGGCTGCTTTCCCCAGTAGCTTCTCAGTGCCCAGCGTGCGAATGGCATGGGGTAGGTGCTGAGTAAGGTGTGTAAACTGAACCAATGAAATTATGAAACTTGCAAACAAAGAGGCCTCAAGTAAAATTAATGCCCCATCAGTAGAGTTTGGACAACTTGCCAGTATAGGAAGGGTTGAGTGAACTCTGATAAGATACTGTGATACCTCTGACAGCGGGCTCCTCTACACTAAGTCTTTCATGATGCAGCATTAATTTTTTAAAAAGCAAAATAAGTAATCTCAGCTCTCTGGGAGGCTGAGGCAGGAAGACTTCAAGTGCAAGCCTAACTTGGGCAACTTAGGAGTCAAAGGTCAATTTCTCCTTGAAATGAAAAATTGAAATTAAAAAAGGCCTGGAGACACAGCTCACCATAAAGGCATTGATCCGGTTGGCAGAGGAGCAAACAGAAAACAGACCAAAGCAAAACCCAGAAGCCCGCTGGCCGTCATCTGTCCTCTGCCAGACCAGCACTGTGTGTTGTTAGACGCAGCTCTCATTTCCTGACTATGGGGCGCTGTTGGTGGGCTCTAATGCCCGCAGCGACACCTCAGTGTCTACCAGCTGCCTACAGCGCGGCTGTGCCCCGTTACAGCAGATGAGACATCCACAACTTCCCGAAACATTCACCATGAGGAATTCTCTTCTATCTGAAAGAACGCCCCATGTGGCCCTCTTCCGCACCAAGCGGTCTGCGCCATGATGACCTTTTCCTCCTGCGCTTGGCAGGTGGCAGGGACAGAGCGCCAGGGCATCTCACAGCAAGGCCAAGCCCAAGCCAGATCTGGGGCTCTGTCATCTAATATCAAAGAAAACTCAACAAATCAAAGGACAGCATCTCATTTCTTTAATGCATTTAAAATGTGCAGTCAAAATTTTTGATGAGGGGCCAGGGAGATGGCTCAGTGGAATAAGCGCCTCCCTGGCAAGTGCACGGGCCTGAGTTCAATCCCAGGTTCCACAAGAAAAAAAGAAAAGAAAAGAAAAATTTTTGATGAGTCATCTACAAGTCCCCACCTAGTCATCCATCGCCAGCTCCCGACAGGCCTCGAATCTGTCTGTCTGAGCTGCAGCTCTGGCCCAGCTGCCCAGCTGGATTCAAATGCAGGAGCAACAGTGGCTGAACATGGCTTCCAGATGAACTGGGGAGGGAGGGCACTCAGGCCCCACTGCAGTGGGCTGTGGGAAGCCAGAGAAACACATCGGAAAAATGCGTGTGATGATCTTTAGGTAGTAGGATGTCTTTTTTGCTTGTTATCTTTGTATCTTCTAAACTTTCTAGAAGAAAACTTGTATTTTCTGGATATATATACACACACACACACACACACACATATATATATATATATATATATATATATATATATATATGGCAGATATCAGTATTGATATGATATCAATACATCAAAAGTTGAAAAAGATAAAAGGAAACACACTGGCCATGACTTTAGCTTTAATGAGTTCCTGATTCTGTTTGCTTAGGATGCAAGTGCTTAGAAGTTACCACTTGATACAATCTGTGGGAGCTTTGTTGCATAAACTAAAAAAGACAAGAACCCAGGCTCTGTTTCCAGATTTTATGCTCCATTTAACTTGAGATTTTGTGCCTGTGGTTATTATTGTGGACATCTGGGTACATCAGAGAGAACCTGCCCCTTAGGACACTGTCCCCTTGGGGAAGCCTGCTTTCCTGTGGCCTTTCCAGGCTGCCTTCGCCACGCTCCAGTGCTGGCCGGTGCAGGCAGCACAAGAGCACTGAGGGTCCAGAGGGGAGGCAGGGCCAGGGCCTCGGCGCTGTAAGAACAATGACAGCAGGATGGATGCGCAGAGGTCCGTAAGCTGAGCAGTCTCCAGGAGACTTTGGAGAAGGCCGCCCAGGCTGAGCATCTGTCAGGCCAACAAAAAGCAGAGTGAGAGGAGCACGGCAGGAGGGATTGCTTTCCCGCAAGTTCTTCTGCTTCGCAGGTGACATCAAGCTACTTAGTGCTCCTTCCTTCGGATACTGAATTCCAAGTAGTGCTGCTAGAAAACCCCTCTCTAGCAGCAGAGCACAGAGGAAGGAGGGAGAACAGAAATGCAGAGGGAAAATGGGGGCAAGTCCATGCTGCTATAATGTCCAGACTCCGCTGATGCTCACCATTGGGCCGAGAGTGGGATTTCCACAGAGCCCCTTGGGTGACCTGACAGCCACTGTTATCCAGGAACAGACAGGGCTTTCTGTCCCTGAGCCAGGGCTGGGGAGAGGGAGGGTGGAGTCCCGGTGAGTCTCTGCCAGGCAGAGGGCCAGCCGTGTGCAGCCCCAGCTCGGGTCAGGCTGCACCAGTCCCTGGAGTGGGTTCTGCTCCTCTGCACAGGTGACAGCCACGTTCCCTCAGACACATGAATGTGTCACGAAGGAGTCAGCGACCACCCCAGGTTCCCATAGCTGGTGATGCTACATTTATTGTGTGCCTAGCTTCAGAACTGTGGTCACCAGGTGTCATTGCTTAGGTGGCCTCTTGGGTCTCTGTGAATTAGGTTTAGACATATTCATCCTCTTAGTTACTTTTCTCACTGCTGAGACAAAGGCAAGCAAGTTCCTTGCAGAGCACAGCTTGCAGATGTAAGGACTCACAGTGGGCCGGCTCTAAGGCCAGGTGACGTGGAGGGGCCTGGCAGAGGAGAACTGGTCCATGGCACATGGAAAGCAGCAAGCAGCAAGCGACAAGGGACAGCAGCAGCCCCTTCCTGCAGCCTTCTGTTCTGCCCAGGCTACATGCCCTTAGGGCAGTGATCACTCACACCCAGAAGGCCTTCCCACTGTCCACCCCCACAACTATGCAGACCAATCAGTGGACTCCTTTAGCAATCAGGCACCACCTACTCTCTCTAGATCCAGCCCCCTCTGAGAAGCCTCACCTTGTGCCCAGAAGAGGCTTTGTGGGGACATCCAGACACAGCCCTAACACTCATTATGGTGACTTTAAAATATGCTCACATACTCTTTGACAATCCTCCGTCTAGAGAAGTCCTCTCCCCTTCATATGGCAGCACAAAGCAAGTGGCTTCTCACCAATGGAAAGGAAAGAACTGGAGATGCACCCCTCCCAAAAGGCACACTGTGGCATCTGTTTGCCCATTTCCTGGGGTCCCTGATTCAGGGTACGCCACTGCTGTGTCGTGAGGACACAGAGCACGTAGGAACCACTGCCCTGCCCAGCAGGCAGCACTAACTGACCAGACATGAGATTCAGCCAGGAGAAGCATATCTTTAACCGAGGTCATTCGACGTCAGCCCTAGATGACAGTTTGACTACAGCATGCTGAGACCTTGGCCAGAACCACCTGCGAAGGCACACTTGGAGATAGTTTGAAAAGAGCCTTTTGCCATTATTAAACCACTAAATCTGGAGGCAATTATCTGGCATCACTAGATAGCTCAGACATCGTTTTTTACCAGCCCAGTGCCTGCTGTGAGGTGCGATGATTCTTACAGTTCAAATTGAACTGCATGCCACCTTTAGTTTTGTACAGGATCTCAATACACAGGTAAAACTCATAGGGATGACCTGCTTTTAGCTTTCCCAGGGCTGGGATTATAGGTGAGTGCTGCCACACCTGAACTCGGTCACTGACTCACCACTCCCAGGGGGCAGGGCCAGAGCGGCATGTGGCAGGGATCGAACCCCAGCTCCTGTGCTTTCCTAAGTAGACACTTAGTCCACTGAGCTACCTCGTCAGCCGTCCACCTTCTTTTAAGTGTGACAGAAATTTGCAGGCATGGGGTCTGCTGGAAACTGCTGTCCCCAGTTCATGTCCCTGGTGCCCAGCTATATACACCCTCCAGGCCCCTTCCAGTGGACTGGCCATGGAATGTGGATGGATACTGCTGTGCCCTGCCCCCAGGGTGACTGTGTCTGGGGACAGACCTTTCATAAGGTGCAGTTAAAGGAGTCACTGGGGTTCCCTGACCCCATGGGTAGGAGACCTCCCCACACACTCAAACACCGTGGAGAGGCTGCAAGTGCCAGGCAGGAAGCAGCTATCAGAGCTCACAGAGACACTTGGATCCCAGGCTTCCAGACTCCTGGACCTGGAGAGAACAAGCCCCCGCCGTATGCTCCCCAGCCTGTGGTCTCTAGTGTGCAGCCCCACTGGCCCAGACATGTCCTCTGTGCTCACATTTCTCTTGCCAGCGAGACACTGGGTTTCAGCACAGCTCTGAGAGCAGAGCCTCCACCTGCCTGAGGTCCTGAGCACCCGTGAGGAGTACGGCTGCCAACCACTGTTGGGGCCTCTATTGAGACAGAAGGGTCCCTGTGTGATGCGGCACCAGTGCCGTCACAGCAGGTGTGCTTGGTAGTCACGCAGAGGTTTCTGTGCACAAGGCTGGCATCAGAAACTCCAAGGGCCATGGTGTACGCCAGCCAGCCGCAGTTTCAGTGCCTGTAGAACAACTAAAACGATGACACACACCAGCCCAGCAAGCCCAGCTTTTTTTAAAAGAGAGTACAAATTAGAATTACAATAGAAAAATCTGCAAACGATACAGATTTTCACTTAACAAAGTAATATGAATTTTATAGTATTTGTTGTAATACATAATGTTGTCTTCCAACCAGTTATTCAAATTACCAGAGGGCCAGGGAGATGGCTCAGTGGAATAAGCGCTTCCCTGGCAAGCGCAAGGGCCTGAGTTCAATCCCTGGTTCCGCCAAAAAAAAAAAAAAAAAAAAAAAAAGAATTAAATTACCAGATATATGAATGTAAAATTGGAAGAAGGAAAAAAGAAATGTATAAGGAATTAAGAAGACAAAAAGGAGAAACAACTGAAAAAAGAGATGAAGCAAATTAAAGCATCAACTGCTTCTTTCCACAGAGCAGCAGAAATGCACAGTACAGTTGTCCAAATCATCCTGCCTACATACCTAGATAAGGCTCTTTCCCCATTCTTTCTCCTGTCCTTGTCCTCAATGAACTTTTTGAATAAGTTCATTCCCCTTTCCCAGCATCTATTGTACTCTTCATATTCTATTTTTCTCTTCCAGGTTCTCACACTAAGGAGACAACATGCTGCTTGTACATGCGAGTCTGATTTATTTCACTTAATAGTACGCTCTCTAGTTGCTTCCACTTACCAACAAAAGAGTCAAATTTATCCTGTGTTATAGGTGAATAATACTCCACTGTGTAAAAATACTTCATCTTCCTCATCAGTTTTTCAGTTGATGGGTATCTGGGTTGTTTCCAGAATCTAGCTATAACAAATTGCACTGCTATAAACATGGGTGCACGTATATTGCTGTGGTATAAGGTTTTTAGTTCTTCTGGAAAAATACTCAGGAGGAGAACAGCTGGCTTGAACAGGATCTCCAATCCAAGCTTTTGCAGGAATCTCAACACTGATTTCCATAGTGGTTGTACCAGTCTGCACCCCACCAACAGTGCAGAAGGGTTCCTTTTTCTCCACAGCTGTTCCAGCACTTATTATTGGCTGACTTCTTTATAGCCATTCTTTCTGGGGTGAGATGGAATTTCAGTGTTGTTTTAATTTGCATTTCTTGAATGACCAATGATGTTGATCATATATGTTTTTTCATATATTTACTTGCCATTTGTATTTCTTCCTCTGAGAAGTATATATTCATCTCAGGTGCCCATTTTTGGATTGGATCTTTGAATTTAGGGGGCCTGATTGTTTTTAATTCTTTGTATGTTCTAGATAGCAAGCCTTTGTGAGAGGGATGGTTCGCTATAATTTTTTCCCCAGTTTGTTGGTTTTCTTTTCACTCTGTTGGAGATTTGCTTTGAAGTGCAGTAACTTTTCAAAAAGTTGAGACCCCAGTTGTTGATTCTTTAAAGAATTTCCTGTGCAATTTGGCTTTTTTTCATGAGTTCTCTACCTACCCCTATGTCTTTAAGATTTCTCCCTACATTTTCCTCCAGAAGGTTTAGTGTTTCTGTTTTATTATTTAAATCTTTGATCCATTTTGACTGTAGCTTTGTATATGATGATAGGCATGGATCTAGTTTTAGCCTTTGGAGTGTGGAAAGCCAGTTTTTCCAGCACTATTTATTATCTTTCTTCCAGTGAGCCTGTGTTTGGTCCCTTAATCAAAGCTAAGGTGGCTGAGTGTGTTTGCAGTTGTGCTGCATCTTCTAATCTGTTCCACTGATCCTCAGGTCTGTCTCTGTGCCAGGACCATGCTGATTTTATCACAGTAGCTTTATAGCATAATTTCAGGTCAGGGATTGTGATACCTCCTGCCTTTCCTTTGTTTCCCAGGTTTGCTTTTGATCTTCTGGTCCTCTTCTGGTTCCAAATGAATTTGGGGAAAATTTTCTCTAGCTCTGTGGCATATACTAATGGTGTTTTAATCGGAAATGCATTGAATCTGTATAGCAATTTTGGGAGTATGGTCATTCTCACAGTGTTGGTTCTTCCTATCCAGGAGCATGGCATAGTTTTCTATTTTCTCAAATCTTCTTCAATCTGTTTTCTCAGAGTACTGTAAGTTTCATTGTACAAATCTTTTATGTCCCTTGTGGTATTGGTTTCTAAGTATTTCTTTTCCTTTCTTTTTTTTTTTATGTCATTGTGAACAACATGGTTTCCGTAATTTTTCTCTCAGTGCATTCATTGTGTACAAAAATGCTACTGATTTTAAAGTGTCCACTTTGTATCTTGCTACATTGCTGAATTTGGTGATTAAATTTATAAGACTTTTGGTAAAGTACTGGAGGTCCTTTATGTAAAGTATCATGCCATCTGCAAATGATAATTCCATTTCTTTTCCAATCTAACTCTTTCCTGTATTGTTCATTCAGTGTTTCCAACATTTTTCTATTCTCCCCTATTTTTCTATCTATGTCTTCGTTAGCTGTGCTGAGCAATTCTTTCATGATTATTGTCCTTGCTTTTTGGACTTGAGACATTATTTCTGCTCTTATTTCTTCTACAGCCTGATAGACATGTTTCTCTACTTCAGATGCTATCATTTCAGAAATTTCAGGTGTGTGATTCCCAAGTTCTTGTATGTCTCTGTCTCCTGGATTTGTTCTGGGTGGGCCAGAGGATTGAGACTGCCTTTTGCTTCTGCGTTTTGGCATTTGTGAAGCTCCCAGTAATCACCCAGGTAGAGTCCCGCAGGCTGCCCAGAGTCTGCCAGAGTTCTTAAATGGCTTCAGGAAAGCTCTGCACCTGCTCACACTGGGCCCACAAATTGCAGCTTTCCTGTGTCCCACAGGCCACTCAGAGTTCTCCTAAGCTCTTAAAAGTTTGGACCAGCACCAGCAGAAGCTCCACACCTGCATGCTGGGGGCTAAGGAAAGTCAGAGAACACCAGTATCCTGCAGGATGCCCGGAGACCACCAAAGTTCTTAAATGGTACACCAGCAAGCCCAGCTTTTTGCTAAAGATCATACCAAAACCACTGCAGCACTGGTTGTGACTGGGTGTCTCCTGAATTTGACCAGTGTCATTGGTGGTCTGTGCTCATAGGGTGGGTTTTCCACCTCTTGGGGACCCTTTTCAGGGGCAGGGAGAAGGAAAAGGCAGGTTTCTGGGGCAGTGCGGGTGAGAGCTTCCTGTGCTGCTTGCCCGTTCTGAACAGTACTGATCCCTTCCCTCCTGGGTCCTGGGCCACCAGCAGAGTCTCCAGTATCTCCAAGGAGCCCTTTGGTCCTGATCCCAGGAGAACTAAATGCTGATCTGCACAGATAACAGTGACCACTACAGTGTACTCCCCACCCCACAAACTAGACATGTAGGGGTGAAAGGACTAACTGAACTTCTTCTTCTGCATTCCCTTCTCTTTCAAGGGAATAGCATTAGGACCTGCTCCAACAGCCATGGGGCGCACTGTGCCAGACATGCACAGAGCACAGCACCCCGAGCTTTGACCAGGGCCCCTCCTCATCACGGAGTGATCACCTCCAGCCACTGAGGAACAGGGGCCAGGCTTGGGGCAGGAGCTCCCCACTTCCCATTTTCCAGAGACTGCTGGTCCTCACTGCAGTCTGGTCTGCCAGCTGGGACACCCCAGCCTTCACCCAGCTCCCCAACATGGCTGGTGCTCGTGCTGGTCAGCTCTGGCCTCTGGCCTGTGATAGAACTGCTGCATTTTCTCTGGCAACCAAGTAATACAGAACCCAGAGGACACAAAGGCAACAGGGCCCTGTGTGCAAGAGTCACTTTCTCTATAGGGAAGACTGCAGGGTCCAGGGAAACAGCTGGCTGCAAGGGCCAATGGGACCAAGGGGACATCTCTGCCTAGAATTGTGCCCTGGGGCTCTCTCTCTCTTGGCCACGCTGTCCCCCTGCCATTTGCATCTAATTCCCACATGGAGGAGCACAGGAAGAGTGGAGACTGGAGGAGGACGCGAGGTCAGAGCGTTGCAGCTCACTCCCCCTCGAGATCAGCCCACTGCTGCTTCTCCCCAGGCCCCAATCACCTTTTTCTGCTCCTCTGCCATCTAGTTGCCCCCTGCAGCCCATAGACCTCTCCAGTTTTGGTCAAAGCCCAGCCCCCATGCTTTTATGTGTCAGAGCCTAGCCTCTCTTCCAACTCCATCTTCTCCTTCAGTTGCAAGCTGTGCAGCAGATGAATGGTGGACAAAACCTCCAGTACCACCACCCAGCCCCTGCCTCAGTGTTTGTTGGGCTGTTCCAAGCGTCCAGCAGGAAGCCCAGGGCCTCTACTCACTCCTGCGTCTCCTTTGCAGAGCTTGGTGCCCCACTGCCCACAGCATAGCATGGGCACTAGGAGCAGGGTGTGGCTACAACAGTGCCAAGGGCTCCCCACCTCCTGTCACCTTCTGCTCTGTGCCAAGCCCAGGTGGTGGTGAGCCAGGTTCTTCCCGCATGTGTCACCACTGTTTACCAGAGAAACAGATATAATGCAAGGCACACAAATATATAAGAATCTAAGGGCAGGCCAAATAGCTCAGCAGATAAAAGTGCCTGCTTACACACATGCAGCAGCTGGGGTTCGATCCCCAGCATGCTGTGCCAGCCCCACCACTGGGGCTCACTGAGATGGTGACTGAGACTGGGCATGGTGGCATGCACCTGTAATTTCAGCGCTTGGGAGGCTGAAAACAGGTGGATCACTACAAGTCTGATCTATGTAGTGAGACCTTGTAGAGCCCATGCTAAAATACAAAAAAAAAAAAAAAAAAGAATTTACAGACTGGCTTGCAGTGGCTGCTCCCATAGTCAGGTGGAGAGACAAGGCCCCAGTCCAAGGCCCATGGCGCACTGTAGCCTCCTGTGTGGGTCTAGGAGGCTGACGGATCTGCGCTGGGAGCCAGGAGATGACACCCAAGGCAAAGGTGAAGACTGCAGCTCCTCTGAAGAAACACAAATGAGCGTTTTTTTCTTCTGCGTTTGCCTTCTGTACCTCAGGCAACAAGCCTACCACACGGCTTCTGCCTCCAGGAAATGCCCTCAGCCACGCCCAGGCCTGTGCCGATCCAGTCAGCTGGAGCTTCCCCACTCAGGCTGGCACAATCAGTTGGCTGTCACACCTGGGAGTATCACGCAGGTCCATGCTTTCAACCCACAGCTCAGAGCTGCTCGTGGTGGTGCACACTAGTAATCCTAGCCCTGTGAGGCTGAGGCTGGAGGATCACTGCGGATTTGAGGCCAGTCTGCGCTACATACGAGCCCAAGGACAGCCTGAGCTGCACAGTGACATCTTGTCTCAAAAAGACCCCTAACAGAACAAAACAAAACTCCACAATTCAGTCCTAACATGGCTCTTTTCAGCCTTCATGTCCTCATTCCTTTATTTTTTTATGTTGTTAGGTCTTTAAAATTTTATTTTAAAGAGAAAAAAAATAGGAACAAAGACAAAAACAAAGCACCGTAAGACAGTGAAGGTGGTGCTGAGCCTCAAAACAAAAGCAGGAGACTAACAGGTATTACATGCTGTCATCAAGTTTGATGCTCAGATCAGCAGATGTAGGCATGTAAGACTGATCAAGTAGCTAAATCAGCGCTTCCTTTCCATTTACTAATATCTGTAATTCTCATTCATTTATTAAATAAATTGGTAGATATTTATGGTGTTCCTTTCACACAAGGAAGGAAAGGGAGGAAAGACAGCCCCCACAGTGGTCAGTATGACGGAGGACTCCGGAGACCAGGCTGATGGCACTGATCTGCTCTATTAAGGAATCATCTGAATACATCAGCTGAGGGTAGGGAAGGACAAGAACGGGCAAATTGTGGGCGGGACGGGGCTGCTCTTCTGCCAGTGACGGTCAGCCGAGTATGCTTGGCGTCCTGGCTCCTGGGATGTGCTCTACAGGTGCTGCTCAGCAATGACGGTGAGCATAGCCTCTGGCCCTGACGTGCCCACACCCCAGTGTGTGTGAAGCAGCCCGCGGAAGAGTCCAGAACAAGCGCATAGGCAACCTCAGAATGAGACCCATTTACTGTCTCCTGATTGGCCAAAACCAGTCTGTGCTTTCAGGATGGGCCCTCACCATCTTATGCCATCTTCCTAGCAAGACAAATTATAGATTAATCCGTGTCCCACCTATGGTCCTGTGGCCTCTAGCATGGAGGGTGCTGGAAGACTTGGACAGTTACCTGCAGCACCGACTTGAATAAGCAGCACCTGCAGGATGGACGCGGCACATTTCTGGGTGTGCTTGGTGACTGACTCCAGCAGAGGGAAGACCTCCCCCTAGTCGGGTGGCAGGCTGGCTGAGGACAGCTACGAAGACCCACATCCGAGGCTGGGAACAGGACATGCCGTGCAGCCTGACCCAGAGCAGATGCAACTGTCAGTGATGGCCAGGATGCCGGGACAGAAGAGCCTGAGCGGACCAGATCTTCAGAGGTGTGAAGGCAGCAGCCACTGTCCTCACTGCCCGGCCACGGTTTCACTCTTCTGTTTCTGCAGTGGCCTATCCTGCCTGTAGGATGCATCTCTCCCTTTCTCTTTACCTTTCCTTTTCTTCCATCATGTTGAATCTTTTATGCTATTCAAATTCTTTTTCATTAAGTTTGACACAATTTCGATGAACATGATGATCATATTCATCATGGCGTATTGGTACCTGTGCATGACATATCTGGCTTCTCCTGCCCCCACCCATGCCTCCCCTCCCCCTCTTCCCCTCCTTAATTACAAAACATTGTTCCCGGTTTTTCCTTCTTTTATCATTTTTTTCTTTTCCCTTCCTTCCTTCTATTCTTTCCCTTCCCTAGTTCCCCTCTCTTTTGAATCATTTCTTCCTACTTTACAATACCTATTATGCACTTTGATCCTGACTTACACTTATGGATTCTCACACCAGAAAAACAGTGCAATACTTACACAGGTCAGGGCCAGGCAGATGGCTCAGTGGAATAAACGCTTCCCTAGCAAGCACACAAGCCTGAGTTCAATCCCCGGTTCCGCAAAAAAAAAAAAAAAATACAGGTGTAGCTGATTTATTTCACTTAAGAAATGAATAGCTGCAAGGTGCATCCATTTACTTAGAAAGAGCTTGTTTGTCCTTCTTTATGGCTGAGCAGTACCCCATTGCATAAAAGACAATACCCACCACATCTTTTTATCCATTCCTCAGTTGATGGCTTTGGCTTGCTTCCGAGGTTTAGCTATAATGAGCTGTGCTGCTGTACACATGAGAATGCATAGATCACTCTGGAATGATGTTTGTAATTCTGCTAGGAAGATACCCAGAAGAGGAACAGCTGAGTCAAATGGGACTTCCAGTTCTAGTTTTTTGAGAAATCTTTGTACTTTTAGAGGGGTTGCACCAGTCTGCACTCCCAACTTTTTCCCCACACCCCTGCAGCACTTGCTATTGATTCCCATCTTGAAGATAACCAGTCTTTCTAGAATGAAATGGAATCTCAGCATTCTCTTAATTTGCACCTCCTGAATGGCCAGTAAGGCTGGACATTTTTCATGTACTTATTTGCCGTTTGCATATTTCTTCCTCTAAGATGTGTGTCTTCAGTGCAGATGCCCATTTTTGGATTGGGTCTTTGGACTTAATGATTTTCTGATTTTTTTTCAATTCTATATTCTAGACATTAGTCCCTTGTCTGAGGGACAATTGGCTAAAATTTTTCCCACTCTATGAGTTGTCTTTTCACTGTTTTGGTCATTCCCTTTGCTGTGCAAATGCTATTTAATAAAATGAGATCTTACTTGTTGATTCTTTTTTTTTTTTTTTTTTGGTGGAATCAGTGATTGAACTCAGGCCCTTGTGCTTGCCAGAGAAGTGCTTATTACACTGAGCCATCTCCCAGCCCCTTACTTGTTGATTCTTTATATTATTTTCTAATGAAGCAGAGTTTTGTTCATGAAATCTTTCTCTACACCTATGTTTTCATAAGTTCTACCTATTCTCTCTTCCAGTTTTAATGCTTACAACTTTGATCCATTTCGATTTTAGTTTGGTACATGATGAGAGATATGGCTCTAGTTTTAGTCTTCCAAATGTACAAAGCCAACTTTCCATAACCATTTATTGACGAGGCTATCCCTTTTCTGGATCTTGCAATCTGTTCCATTGATCCTCAGGTCTGGTTTTCTTTTTTTTTTTTTACTTTTTAAAATTTATTTATTTGCATTTAAAAGAAACCATTGACAAAGATTAATAGGAAATTAACTAGTCAGAAAAAAGTCAACACTACCAAGACAGATTTCTTTTCAACTGAACAAAACCTCATAGATGCTGTCACCAATATCAGTGAAAAAAGTGATCATTTCTGACTTTTCTAAGTACATGGTAATATAATGCACAGTATTTAGTCATTTCTGTTCTTTCCTGAATACACAAAAATTAAAATACCAATTAAAAAACTATACCAACTAAGAAATGTTGTTCTTTAAACATTTCTTACAATTTCAATATTCTTATTTCATAGTGGTGCAGTTTGAGGGTTTTTTTTTCATTCACAAGGTAATCAACCCACCCAAAGGGAACTAATCATCTACAGGCTCACAGTGCAAATAAAAGGTTCAAGAATGCAGCAACTGACATTTCTAAGATACAAAATAGATAAAATTCCTGGAAGATGCATGCAGAAAGCTTTGCCAAGCAGATGGCCACAAAAGTGAAACATCTGATAATTCTGCTGGCGGTATCAATGGGACTCCCAATGTTCCTTGAGTCACCTTGAACTCTCAGGACACATATGTGATTCAAGTCTCAGAAGTATTCATTACAGTCAAGAGCATGCCCCACAACAAACTTATTTGGAATTTCAAATCCAACGAAGTCTGGCCTATATCCAACACTTCAAGGGGTCCTTTTCTCCAGCAAGCTTGCGACCATGACCATCTTCGGATTATACTGCTGAACCAATGAAAGCAATATTTGCATTGTTCTGCCGGTGTCAACTGTATCCTCAACAATCAAGGCATTCTTTCCAGTTAAGGTTGAGAGATCATCTCCACCAATTACTTTCATGTCCCCTGTTGATTTGTCATTACAGTAGCTTTTGAGTCTGATAAAATCTACAGTCATAGGAACGGATTTATCACAATTTCTATTCAGTGCTTTAATGTAATCCAGCAGGTCAGTGAAGAATTTATAGCCCCTTTAGAGAACACACGAGCTCCAACGTGATGGCCTCCCTCCCATCTCCCTCGTCACATCTCGAGCAAGCCTTTCAGTCCTGTCCATAATTAGTCCATGGGGGATAAACACCTTTTCCAACTCTTCAGCATAATGCTTCAGAATATAAAATACATCTAGGTCATAGCCTGGTTCATCATCACTTATCACAGTGCTGGGGCTGACAGCCGCCATAACGGAGGGAGCGGGCTGTTGGCAATCTGATAAGGAAACTGGCGGAGGGCAGGAGCCGGGGCCAGGCCTGGTTTGCTATTTTGTTTTGTTTTGTTTTGTTTTTCCTGACACCATGCTGATTTTATCACAGTACCTTTGTAGTAGAATTTCAAGTCAGGGATTATGATGCCCCCTGCCTTGCCTTTGTTGTCTAGGAAAGTTTTTGCTATTCTATGTCTTTTCTAGTTCCAAATGAATTTTAAGAATGTTTTCTCCAGTTCTGTGAGGTGTGCTGATGGATTTTAATTGGGACTGCACTAAATCTATATAAAAATTCAGGGAGTATGGCCATTTTTACTATGTTGATTCTTTCCACTTATGATCAAGAGGTACCTTTGTATTTTCTGATATCTTTTTATATTTCCTTTTTCAGAATACTGTAATTTTCAATGTACAGATCTTTTACTTCCTTTGTTAGACTGAATCATACGTAATTCACTTTTTTCAATGCTATCGTGAAAGGTGCTATTTCCTTAACTTCTCTCTCAGTGTGTTTGTTATTTGTGTACAGGAATGCTACTGACTTTTTAAAATGTATTTAGTGCAGCGTCTCGCTACACAGATTGGACTGGTAGTGATCCTCCTGTTTGCAGCCTCCGGAGCACTGGGACTACAGGTGTGTACCACCACAGCCAGTCTCATTCACCATCTCAGCGTGCGCCGGGGGGAGCGGGGCCTGCATGGCATGTGGTGCTGGGGTCAGAATGCTATTGATTCTGAGGGTCAGCTTTGTATCCAGCTATGCTGCTGAATGTGGTTATTATACCTGTGAGTCTTTCGGTGAGGTTTTTTGAAGTCTTCTACTTACAGTGTCGTGTCATCCACAATTAATGGTAATTCAACTTCTTCCTTTCCTACCTTATTCTTTTTATACTGTTCTCTTCTCTAATTGCACTGGCTAATGTTTCCAGGACTATATTAAATACAAGTAGTGATAATAGATATCCTTTTCTTCTTCCTGATTTTATTTTTTATTTTTTTAGAAACTACCTGGCTTGATCTTTACTTTTCACAGGTAACTAAGACCAGAGACAAAAGAAAAAGCCCCCTCAAACATACCTGTGAATATTTTCCCACATATTGTTTTTTGTCTGTTTGTTTTTTTGTGGAACTGGGGATTAAATTCAGGCCTTTGCACTTACCAGGGAAGTGCTTATTCCACTGAGCCATCTCCCCAGCCCTCCCACATTGTTAAGAAACATCCTCTGAGGCATTTTTCATTACTCTCTTTTTGTAAAAGAATTTGGAAGGTTGAGGCAGGATTGCAAGTTCAACCCCTGCCTGGGCAATTGAGCAACTTAATGAGCCCTTTTTCAAAATAAAATCTATGTAGGAGCCAGGAGTGTAGCTCAGTATGGAGGCCCTTATTCCAGCCTGCAGGTATGCACACATCATACTCACTCATACACACATAAGGTGAGGTTCAGAGGACCACAGCAACTTGTCTGCCATCAGGTAGCCAGTATATATGATGGCACTGGCACTAAATCTATTGCCTGCCTTTCATGTTGCCTTTTTAAAAAATAATTTTATTAAGAAACAAATAGCAATGAGACAGTTTCACAACCGATTACTAGCACATTTTCAATAATTAATACATTGCATATTGTTATCTTAGTGGTTACTCATCTTGTTCCTGATTTTAAAGTGAAAGCCTTCAGCTTTTCTCCATTTAGAATATTGGCTATTGGTTTATCATAGGCAGCTTTTATCAGATTGAGATAAATACCATCTATTCCAAATTTCTGTAAGTTTCTTTTTTTTAGTCATGAGGCTTTTTCTCTATCGAGATGATCATGTGGTTTTTGTCTTTGGGCCTATTGATATGTTACAGTATATTTATTGATTTGCATGTGTCAAACCATCCTGCATTCCTGGGATGTAGCCTATTCCTGGGTCATGGTAAGTAATCTTCTTGATGATTTGTTGCATTCTGTTTTCCGGTATCTTATTGAAGGTTTTTGCAGCTATATTCAGTAGGGAGATTTGCCTGTAGTTCGCTTTTGAAGTGGGTCCTTCCCTGGTTTTGGTATTAGGGTGATACTTGCTACCAGAAATGAGTTTGGAAGTATTGCTTCCCTTTCAGTTTCATCAAAGAGTTTCATTACTAGTGGCATTAGACCTTCTCTAAATTTCTTGTGGAAAGCCAGGAGTGGTGGCACACATTTGCAATCCCAGTACTCAGGAGGATTATTGCAAGTCTGAGACCAGCCTGGGCTACAAAATGAGCTAAAGGCCAGCCTGAACTGTGTAGTGAGACCCTGTCTCAGAAATAAAATAAAATAAAATAAAGTAAAATAAAAAATTTTTATAGAATTCAGCAGTGAATCCATCAGGCCTTGAGCTTTTCTTTGTCGGTTAAGTTTTTAATTATATTTTCAATTTTATTGACTGATCTTGGGTTATTTAGCATTTTTACACCTTGCTAATTCAGTTTTGGTAGTTCATATGTATCTAGAAATCTGCATTTATCCTATATTTTCCACCTTATTACAGTACAGGTTCTCAAGCCAAATACTGATGATCTTCTGGATTTCTATAGGATTCAGTGTTGTTGGTTTTTGGTTTTTTTTTTTGAGACAGGGTCTCACTATGCAGTTCAGACTGGCCTTAAGCTCACTTTGTAGCTCAGGCTGGTCTCAAACTCACAACAATCCTCCTGCCTCAGCCTCCTAAGCGCTGGGATTATAGGCATGTGCCACCATGCCTAGCAGGATTCAGTGTTATTTTACGCTTTTTATTCCTAATTGCATAAATTTGAGTCTTTCCTTTCCTCTCTATGATAAGATTGGCTAAGGACTTCTCAATTTTATTTAATCTCTCAAAGAACCAGCTCATTGATTCACTGATTCTTTATAGTGTTTTCTTAGTCTTAATTGCATTAACTTCTGCTCTTATCTTTGTAATTTCTCTCTCCTACAAGATTTTGGTTTGATTTTTCGGACCAGGGATTGAACTCAGACGCTTGCCAGGCAAGTACTTATTCTACTGAGCTATCTCCCCAGACCCTTGTTCTTTTTCTAGAAGTTTTGAGCCCAACATTAGGTTGTTTATTTGAGCTCATTCTGTTTCTCTGATGTGAGAACTCATCACAATAAAATTTCCTCTTAAGACTGCTTTGTGTTTTATTTTTTATTTATTTATGTATTGATTTATTTTTCTCATATTATTTTCCTGTTGTTAGTACACTTTTCCCCTCCATTAAACTGATTGCCTTGATGGGTGGCTTTTTTAAATTTGTGTTCTTGGAATTATGGTATTTCTTATCCCTTTCTAAAATATCCTTTAGAGCATTTTGGAAAGCAGGTTTGGTGATCATGGATTTCATTGTTCTTAATCATGAAAGTATCTTATTTCTCCTTTGATTCTGAAAGATAATTTTGCAGAGGACATCAATCTGGGCTTGAGAGTGTTTTCTTTGAGGCCTTGAAATACTTCACTCCAAGCTCTCCCTGACTATTGGTGTTGAGAAGTCTGCTGTGACTCTGATGCGTTTTCCTTTACAGGTGATTTGTTTGTTTTATCTAACCACTTTTTGTATTCTGTCCGTGTGATAAATTTCTGGAATCTTGATTATTTCATGCCTTGGTGTAGATTTATTTTGATTATGGCCATTTTGGATGCTTTACTTATTTGTATGTTATATTTTTTATTTGTATGTGATAGTTTTTATCCATGTATGGAAAGTGTTCTGCTGTTATTTCTGTAAAGAGGTTTTTAATGGCATTTGCAGTTGTGTCTTTATTATTGCCTCCAATCAGTTTATGTTGTTTTTCTTTGCTTCATCTTGCAGCTGTCAGATTGATTTTTCATGTTCTCAAGCTATTTTTAAGATGTCTTTCTTTTCATAGTTGCCAGTTGCAATCCTGTCTTCTAGCTATTATAATCTATCTCAGCCTTCATTCAACATGTTCCATATACTTTCTTTACTTTTGATCCATCTGACTTTATCTGTTTATTTATTGGAACTGGGAATCAAACTCAGGGCCTCACATTTGCCAGGCTGGTACTGTGCCACTGACTTACCCCCCAGCCACTGTTGTGTGGACCGTCAGTGGAAGTTCTGACCTCCTGAGCATCTGTTTAGATTTGTTTTGTGGCTCCATCTCTTTCCTTTGCTGGGCATTCAGCATTTCCCTTGTTTTTCTGCATTGCCGTATTTTTTTCTCTGTGTCTACATTAGGTTTGTTGGGAATTTCTTTCATTTTGATTTTTTTTTTTAACCCAAGATTATTTTTCTATAACCACCTCCATTTATTTTTTCACTTTCACTGCTATCATTTCAGAAATTTCCAGTGTGTAGCTCCTGACTTCTTTTATCTCATTTTGCTCTGGAGCGGTCCTTGGAAGGCTGGAGGTTTGGGTTGCATTATGCTTCTGCATCTTATCATTTTATATATATATATATATATATATATATATATATATATATATATTTTTTTTTTTTTTTTTTTTTTTTTTTTTTTTTTTTTTTTTTTTTTTTTT
>PVKA01013502.1:24462-55023 GCA_004027165.1 Ctenomys sociabilis | reverse complement strand
GTCCATCACATGAGGAATGGTTGAAAAAGATGTGGTATTTCTATATAATGGAGTATTACTCAGCTATTAAGAATGATAAGTTTGAAGCATTTATACTGAAGTGGATGCCACTTGAACATATACTCATAAGTGAAATAAACCAGACACACATGTGTAAATATCATATAGTCTCCCTAGTATAACAAGCGAAAAGCAGAAAGACAAAAGGAAATGTACAACAAGTAAAATCAATTGAGTCAGATAAGGCAAAGTGAATGGCATATGCTGCAGGACACTAATCAGCTTTTCTTCTGAATGGTTAACAACCTAAGATCACAAGTCAGAGTTGGAGAAATAGAAGAGCCACAAGGCCAGCCAACATTTTGGACCTAGCCTTTCAAGGTCAACGAAGACTCAGGACATAGGAGAACCTGTACGGCAATATCATGAGACTCAGGTGAGCTCCAAATTTTCTGAGCAAGGAGATTGTGGAGCCACAGAGGAAAGAGATTGAAGTTCTAAAGTGTGCCTGGGGAGAGTCACATGAAGAGAAAACTTTTTCTCAGGCTCTCACTGAGAGCAATCTGGTCAAGCATTGGCCGTGACTCATCCACATGGATGACATAGACAAAGGAACTACAGAATAATGTACAGGACTACAAGATAAACCCTGAGAGGACTTCACTGACCACATAAGAAATATAAAGTTCATGTGTTGGTATATAAGTCTTGATCTACCTAGGTCTTAACCATCCAGCAGAAAAGTATAAAAATGAAGTATACATCGTGAGGCCACAATATTAAGCTGAGCTGTAAATGGCTATGGTAGACAATTTCTTTGAGTAACTCACTATGGTTGTAGAATGCTGGACGGTGTTGGATTGTGTTGTCGAGTTCAAGCACCTAAATTAGTTGAATGTCAATGGACTGCCCACTTTTGACAGGTGTAGACAAAGGAAGGGGTGTAGAAGGAAAAAAATCATGATGTGTGTGTATAGACAGTACAGTTGGGATAGATAACGTTGTGCTTCTACATAATTCTATGAGAGGCAAGATCTGCACTAATGGTGGTTGGACAGGATATTATGTCGGCTTCTAGTACTATGCTCATCCACTAGGAAAATAATTATTGAATTTTTGATATAATTCAGGTATAAAAAATAAGTAAGCAGCTGCACTCTTAATTTACTGATAAGGAATATCTGCTAAAATAATATCTGTAAATATAATATCATGCATGCACCTTGTACAATACCAAAACGTTATGAAAACAGTTTGCAATGTATTAATTTATTGAATCTGTATTGTTAAGGTGTCTTGAAACTGTCTGAGTGACATTAGTACTTCAATAAAATGAAAGGAAAAAAAAAGAAAATCATGTATATATATATATATATATATTTTTTTTTTCAGTACCAGCGATTGAACTCTGGACCTTGAGCTTGCCAACCAGGTACTTTCAGACAAATATATTTTAACTAGTGTTTATTACAGAAATATATGTTTAATTTCCAGAAATTTTTTGCCTAGTTCTAAGCAATGATTGTGGAATCAAGTTTTACGTTTGTGAAGTAATTGTTAAAATTTCAAGGCTTTTTAAAAGCAGCTATTAAGCATACTGTAACCAAAAAAGTACTTGGCAAATGATGACCGGTGGGCAAAATGTGCCTCCCTGACTATCCATGGCTACTTTCACTCTATATTGGCAAAGTTCACATTATGAGAGAGATCGTCGTGTCATAAAAGCCTAAAATAGTTAGGATCTGGCCATTTGCATAAAAGCTTGCTAGTCCTTCCTATGAAGTATTAATTTGGGCTGATCATGGTGTTACACATCTGTAATTCCAGCCCTTAGGAGGCTGAGAAAGGAGAATTACTATAAGTTCAAGACCAGTCTGGGCTACAAAGTGAGTTGAAGGCCAATCTGATGTACATAGTGAAACCCTCAGCAAGAAAAAAAATATGTGCTAACTTGTTATAGGATTGTATCCCGAATCCTGGATAGATGGAAATGCATGATAGATTTTCTGTTTTTTTTTTTTTTTTAGTTTAATGTACAATAAGAAGCTCATGTATGGACATAAATAGTTGCACAATTCCCAAGTTCACTGATCAGAAGTTCTAGCTAACTTTCTCTGTATGTTTGTTTGTTTAAAGTAAGTGAGGAAATAGCACAAAGCTCAACAATTGAGTTTCTATAAGGCTAGATTTTACTTTATGACATAGTTTAGTACTCTACACCAGCACTTCTATATTGCCACTGATTAGGAGAAAGCATATCAACATAGCCAGGGGGCAGATATTGGTCTGCAGCTTGGTCTTTTTGTCATGTTTCTACCTGACTTTGATATCAAGTTAACATTACTCTCATAAAGTGCTTTATAAATATCATCTGCTCTTTATTTTCTGAAAAATTTTGGGTGATTGGTATCATTTCTTCCTTAAGGGTTTGATATAGTCATGAATAAATATAAGTGGGATATGTTTTCTGTGTTGGAAGATTTTAATCACAATTTTAATTCCTTTAATGGCTATACTGATACTCAAAATTTTCTGTCAGATTTGGTAATTTGTATCTTTTAGGAATTTCATACATTTGAAAATATTTGTTAAAATTCTCAGTGTATATTCATTTGTGATGTACTATAATTTTCCTGTTAATATCTGTGGTATATCTCATCTCCTCTCAGTTTTCACTGATACTGGCAACCTTTGCTTTCATTAATTTTCTCCATTATATTCTTTCTGTTACATTGTCTTCTCCCTTATCTTTATCACTTATGTCTCCTTTTCAACATGCATGGTTAAAATATGCACCTTGTAACTGTTTGACAAGTGCTGTAAGACTGAGCTTCAATCTCAGACCTTGTTTCCTTTCTGAAACTACTTTGAGTTTAATGTGTTCTTTTTACATTTTATTTTACCAAAAAAGGATAACACAAAATTACAGAATAAGACAAGAAAATAAGAGCAGTTAATACATTGCATATTATTATTTTTAAAGTAGTTAGAGTACAGGATACAGGCATGAAAGTTTTCCCAATAGATATTAGTGCAAACCTTCCTTTTCTTGAATTAAAAGACAGTAATAGCATAACGTTTGCATTTTCCCACCTTTTCCCTTTCTTCCTTTCCCCCTTGCCTCACCCTATTTCTTTTTGAACAATTTCTTTCCTTTTCAAAATTTTATTATGCATTTTAGACCTCAGTTATTATTTCAATTTCTCACAACGGGGACAATATAATGTTTACATATGTGAGGTTGATTAGTCTTGGTTTGCTTCACTTATGATTATGGTCTCAAGTTTCATCCACACTCTTATAAAAGTCTCCAGTTTATCCTTCTATATAGCTGAGTAGTGCTCCTTTGTATAAAAATACCACATGATTTTATCTATTCCTCAGCTTATGGGCATTTGGGTTGTTTCCAGGATTTAGCCATGACAAATACCACAAACATAGGACCACATATATCACTGCGGTATGATATATTTATTATTTCTTGGAAGATACCCAGAAGAGAAATAGCTGGGTTGAATGAGACCTCTAATCCTAGTTTTTTAAAAAATCTGTGATTTTTCACAGTGCTTGCCCCAGCCTGCATTTCCACCAGCAGTGGAGAAGGGTTCCTTTTATCTCAGAGCCCCATCAGCATTTGCTATCTATTGACTGCTTGATGATAGGCATTTTTTGTGGAGTGAGATGGAATCTCAGTGTGGTTTTAATTTGCATCTCTTGAATGATTAATTATGTTGAATGTGTTCTTTGCAGCTTCGTATAATAGAACTCCAGCCTGTTGATTTTTCACTTTGTTTTGCTATAGTTTTCCATTCAATACCATAAAACTCTTTCTTGTATGACCCATTTCAATTGAATCCCACAATTATGATATGATGGTTTCTTTTCTGTTTTTCTTTTTAATTTACACACAATAAGTATATATAATTTTAAGTAGTGTAAGCATTAGCTATGTAGTAATCAAATCAAAATAATTGATGCTTCCATCTCTGTATCATTTGGAGCTTTTATCTCCTTGTGCTTCATAAGATATGTAATAACGTATTGTAAACTAGAGTTATCATACTGTCCTATAGAATAGTAGAATGTATTGATTCTAACTAAATCTGCTTCAATCCTCAATATCCAACCTCTGTTCCCCAGCGCTTCCCCTGCCTCTCTTCTTGTAATGACTATTCTACTCTGCTCATTTTTGGTATATTTTTTTAATGATAGATCTATCTAGCTTTTTAATTTTTTTTTTGTTTTGTTTTTTGTTTTGTTTTGCGGAACCTGGGATTGACCTCAAGCCCTTGAGCTTGCCAGGCAAGCGTTTGTTCTACTGAGCCATCTCCCTGTCCCTAAAATTTATTTACTTACTTGTTAATTAATTAATTAATTTATTTTGGGAGGCATATACTGGGGATTGAACTCACTACTTTCTGGTTTTTGGGAATACATCCAAAGGAAGTTACGTCAACACTTCAAAGAGACATAAAAACTCACATAATTATTGCAGCACTGTACCCAAGGTATTGATAAAGAAACAATAAAAATATATATAAAAACAATGAAATGCTATTCAATCATAAAGAAAAATGTAATCCTGTCGTTTGTTCCAAATTGGGTAGACTAGGATAGCATAAATTAAAATAACACAGGCACAAAATGACAAATATTGCATGCTGCCTGTCACTCATAATGAAATCTAAGTCTGGGGTTTTATTTTTATTCAGCAAAATATTTTCTCCTCTGATTTATCCTTTGATATATGGATGCTTACAGATGTCTTGATTCTTTAAAAATGTTTAATGGTATCTCAACTTTTCAAATTGATTTCTAATTTATTTTTGGATGGAAAACATTGTTTCAATAATTCACATGCTTTTAGATTGCTTCATAGGTCAAAATGAGTATGTTCTATTTATGGTCTGCGTATACTTCAAAAAATGTATATGTTGCTGCTAAGGGGTGTTTTGGTCTATAAATTTCAGAAAGATCAAATTATTTGATGGTGTTCATTTTTTATATCCTTATAGGTTTCTTTGTTTAAGTAGTCACTGAGCAGACAAGGATGTAATTTCTAAGACTGTACAGTTTCCATATTCTCATTTTAGTTTCATGACGTTTGCAATGCTAATTGATACTTAAATACTTATTGATTATTAGCAATTTTCCTTATTCTGAAGTGCATTTTTTTTGTGTTACAAAGGCAGCTTCAAATTTCCTTAGGATAAATGTTCTTATGATGTGTCTGTTAATTGTAATTGTCAACTGAATTTTTTTTAATCGTAAAATTAGTAAGAACAAATATTAGAAATGATACATAATTTCAATGCACGAAATTAAAAGAAATTGAAATATGAGAAAGTAGCTGTGTATATATCCTATTTTGCATATACAGATATATATTTTTTCACTACAAAATGGCCCTTCAATGAGAAGAAGCATTTGTACTAGTAGTCTTTAGACAAGATATCATACCTGCATCTTCTATTTTGAATAACTACTGTGAACACAACAATACGCAATCTGTTAATTATTGTAAGTGTCCTAGTAACCTGTTTTGAAACTGTCCGATTGCTATTTCTTTCTCAATAAAATTAGTTTTAAAAATTAAATCAAATCAACAATGATAGTCATATTGCATATCTCTGTGCTCAAATCAGTTGCTCAAATTAACAGATATAAGCATGCAAAATTAGTCAAAAATTATAAAAAGCTAAAAAGGTGAAAGACAAAAATTAAGCACTAACTTCTCCTTTCAAAAGACCAACAGAAATCAGCAGCACATTTATCCAAGCTATCCTGTATATATACATAAATGTATCCTTTTTCTTCTTCCCTTTGTCCTTTTCTTCATCCAGTTTTTTTTTTATTCCCATTGAACAGATTCTTTCCCTTTCAGAGTGCATTAGTTACTTTTTTTCTCATTGCTGGGACAAATACCCGACACTCAAAATGAGGGAAGGAAAGGTTCATTTAGTTCAGTTACTGCAAGATATTGGAGCCTTATTTAGTCAGGAAAGAGGCTCAGTGCCTTTGTCTATTCTAAACATCTCCTCTCTGCCCAGGGTGGCCTCAATCACAGACACCACTGCCCCACACTACAGGGTCTGGAGAAGAGGCTGGGATGCTACGGTGTCTAGGATGATGGATTCCACACCTCTGAGAGGCCACAGACTGGGATTGAGGGGGCAGAGCGCATGCTGCCAGTTTAAAGATTTGTGCCTCTCTGGCCCCGCCCCTTGAGCCCCACCCTGGTCCTCTGGCCCAACCCTCAAGCCACTCGCTGCTCCTCAAGCTCATCTGCCCCATGACTTATATGAGGCTTTGGGGAGACAGCTAGACACAAGCCATAACACAGAGTATCTCTTGTACCTTTCAGATTTTATTTACTCTTTCAAATTTTTAGACTAGGGAGATTGACACAATGTTTACATTGTGAGTCCTGATTTATTTCACTTACGAGTAAAGTCTCTAGTTGCATCCATTTACCTAGAAAAGCCTTGAGTTTTTCCTTATAGCTGAGTAGCACTCAATGTATAAATCTTTTTTTATCCATCCCTCAGCTGATGAGCATCTGAGTTGTTTCTAAACTTTAGGTATGACAAATTGCAGTGCTATAAACATGGATGCAAGAGACTTCTGGAAAAGTGATTGGATTATGAATATGTTATATTCATCAGTGGGTTAGTCAATTGATCAGATCATAACTGACTGTGCTTTTAGCAGATTAGGACTAGCCAGAGGAGGTGGGACACTGGGGCCATGCCTTTGGGGGGCATGTATCTCTTGTTGGCACTCTTCCCTTTGATCTTCTCTTTGTGCTTTCCCTTTCTTCTTTCTGCTTCACAGCAGAGATGAGCTGAACAACTTGGCTCTACTATGCTCTTCCACTATTTTATTTGTACACAGCCCATCATGAACCAACTGAACCCTCGAAAATCCCAAGTCAAAATAAACCTCTCTTCCTCTAAATGGTGGATGTCAGATACTTTGTCTCGGGGACTAAAACAGGTGATATACATTTCTTCTTCATTTTATTTTTATTCAATGTTGGTCTATTTAAAATGTGACTCTTAGAGTGATGATATGCTTTAGGCTGCTTTTTTAAATGGACTAGCTTTACTATTTAAGTAGTGTTTATTTATTTGTACTCATTATTAACTTTATTAAAAATCAATAATAATTATATAGCAAATTAAAAATTGTAGACAAATATTGAGCTGTGAAAGATATAAGAAGTAGACAGTGAATTTTAGAAATATACTTATGAAATGGATGCATAACATGAAATTAATAATAGATTGCTCATTGTAAAAAATTATTTAAAAACTTAAATGAATATAGCAATAAAAATTATCTAAATTAAACATGAAAAAGATTTTACAGATCAGTCATATAATAGTTCTCTCTGTGCCAAAACCAAGAAACTTATTTTCATATAATTAGAATTCTCAAAGTAGGAGGGGGTAGGCAATAAACACTTAAAGGTTTAAAATTTGTGAATTTAGTTATAATTACAGCACCACATTCTGAACAAAAATGAACCTTTTGCACCAGGAATACAAATAAAATCATACCAAGATACACAAAACTGAAATTGTCAAAAACTAACAGTAAAGAAAAAATACTATTAAACCATATACCTAGAAAAAATATTAGCTGTTGAAAAATAAATTTAAATAGCATCTTATTCCATATTTGAAAAAAAAGAGCAAGTGGTAAGAAACTAGATATATTTATTCAAAAGACTGAAAAAACTGATCTTTCCTTATTGAATTTTATACTTACCAAACATACCTTTGAAAACTAAAAGTCAAATATTTTCCAGTGAGGAAAACTCAAAATATTCTAATACCTTCAGATGTAGCATATTGAAAATAAGAAAGACCATAATACAGAAGGCAAGACAAGTTACTGTGTGGTCCTGGATAAAGAATAAAGAGCTCTCAAAATCGTAGTTATGCAGGACTATGTAAAATATAATTATATTTGGAGAACCCATTTAAAAGGTCCTTGAAGATTTCCACAAAGCAATATCAATATCATGTCAGGATCGACTGTGTGTGTGTGTGTGTGTGTGTGTGTGTGTGTGTGTGTGTGAAAGACAAGGAAGAACTAATGCAAAGTCAATGGAAAGTGGAAATACACTTTTTAATGTTTCTAACTAGGAGAAAATATCATACCATGTTTTATAAGTAGATTGTAAGTCAAAGATACCATATAAATCATAAACCAAAAATTAAAAATAAACAATATTCACAAAATTAAATATTACTTAGCTCAGAATTAAAATAAATATTTCAAAATATGCTAAAATTAAAATTAAATTGTGAAGCCAGGTGTGGTGGTGCATGCCTATAATCCCAGTACTCGGGAGGCTGAGACAGGAGGACTGTTGTGAGTTCGAGACCAGCCTGAGCTACAGAGTGAGCATAAGGCCAGCCTGAACTCCATAGTGAGACCCTGTCTCAAAAAGACAAAAAAAAAATTGTAAGTCAAACTAAGAGGCCAGAATGTAATGTATCATGTGTATGAATCTGTGATCAATTCAGAGTACACTCACAGTATTTGATTAGGTCAATATGTACAAAAATATCCACTAAGCAAAAGTTTTAATGATAGTAAATAATTACTAAAAGTGAAACACAACAAAAAATATTGGAGTAGTAAATATATGAGGAACACTTCTAACAGTTTGGGGATAGGACATCGCACAAAGTTCTAGTATGGTGGATGTGGACAGTGTCTATGATGCTTACTAGCGATCAGGTGTGACTTGTGGGACTGAGCTACTGCTATTTTCGTGATACCCAACCTGTAGACCAAGACAGAATCATGACCCATAGGGTGCTGGAGAAGTCCATTTGTAAAGTATTCTGATGGAAATATTCTGTTCCTGTATACAAAAGAATAATTGAAAGACTGCTGTCGTATACCTCTTTTTCTCCTGTGTTTAATTGTTTGCCCTATTTGGTGGGTTCTTTCCATTGTCATTCATGGAGTTGTGGTCATTTTGAGGGCTCTCTAGAATATCTTTTTGTAGTCCTTGTAGGGTTGGTTTTGCTGTCATGATGTTCTTTTGTCATGGAAGTATTTTACTTTTCCATTAAACCTGAAGAAGTGTTTTGCAGAGTATATCAGTCTGGGATGAAATTTGTATTCTTGCAAGAGTTGAAGTACTTTGCTCTATGCTCTTCTTGCCTTGGTGGTTTGTGAAGAGAAATCTGCCATTATTCTGATTGGTTTTCCTTTAAATGTGATCTGTTTTTTTTTTTTTTTTCTCTAGAAGCTTTTATTATATTGTTCCTGTGCTAAATTTCTTGGATCTTGACTATCATGCATCTGGGTGTGCTTTTAATTGAGATGATGTTCTTGGTAGTTCTGTATGCTTCAGTTATCTCAGTGTCAGAATGTTTCCCCATATTTGGGAAGTTTTCCACTATTACTTTTGCCCATGTCCTTCTTATATTATTTGTACTAACTCCGTCTTTGTCATTGATGCTTATTAGTCATATGTTGTTCATCTTTGCATCATCTTGCAGATGTTAAATTATTTTTTCCTGCATCCTAATTTTTTAAAAAAGATCTTTTGTTAACTTTTCACTAGCTGTGATGGTGTCTTCAAGGTCTGTAAGTCTATTTTCACTTCCACTCAAATAGTTTTGCTAGCTTGTAATTAAGGTTTTAATTTCCTGTGTATCATTTTGTATCTGCTTCATGCATTCTAATTTTTCCTATATTGCGCATTCAAAGATTCCATCAATTTTATAGTTTCTATTTTTTATCAGTGTCTTCTTTGGAAGCGCTTAGTACTTCTTTCATTATAGTTATTATTTATTTTTTGCTTCAGAAATTATTTCTGGTCTGATTTCCTCTATACCTTTCTGCAGTTGTTTCCTTACTTCAGATGCTGTTATTTTAGAGATTTCAGGTATTTTCTTTCCAGTTTCTTGTATGCTATTTTCTCCTGCATTGGTTCTGTGAGGGCTGGGGGACTGAGAATGTATTTTGCTCCTTCTCTTTGTCATTTTTTATTGCACTGTATTCTGACCTTTGGTGTAGAGCTTTGATAGAGTTATTACCTTAGCACCAGGCCTGGATCTACCAAGTTCAAACTCATCCAGGTGGATGTGGCTTGGTTCTGGCTACTTTGCTCAACTTTTACATGCTGCAGCCCTTGGAAGTGAACCCACTGTGCCACTCTGGCAAGATGTTTTGCTCCTGGATCTGCTGGGTGAGTCTTGCCTTTAGACTCTCTGTAGGTAGTCTGCTGCAGGGTTCCACACCAGGCCTGTCTGATGGAGGAAGTTACATACACATGCCTGCCCTGGGTACTGGCTGGAGTGAGTATCCATAAGGCTCAAGGTGGTCCCATTCACATACCAGGCCTGTGTGCTGGCTGAAGTGACTATCCGGAAGGATGGGTCCGCCATTGATAAACACCTAGGCTCATTTCATTTTTAATTATTGTGATTTATGCTATACACACACACAAAAGAAAAAAACATGGAGGGTCTTCCAGATAATTCAGCAGACCTCAGTGGTGTTGTGTTTAAAGTATGTACATTTAACACAAGTATCAATAGAATTGAGCTTCAGTTCACCATGTCAATATCTTTTCAATTTGAATTTTGTTTTTGTTTTATTGTTTTGTTAAATTCCTGCCTAGCTTATTAGTCTTGTTTTTAACTTTTGCTCTCAGGATTACATAATATTTTAATGTTTGTTATATTATTCCCCGAAATGTTCATGTTATTGTTTCATATACATATACATATTATTTATACCATACTGTATTGTTATTTTATTTAAACACTTAATTACTTTTAAGGGAAATGAGAAAAACGTTTACAATTTTCAATGCTGTTCATTCTTTCATATAGATTTGAGTTGCCACAGCTATAATTCTCCTTTATCCGGAAGAAAACTCCTCATAGTGCAAATATTTTGGTGAATGTTCACAGCTTGTATTTGTCTAAGATTCCTGTCTAGACTGATAGGCAAACCTTTGTCTAGCAGCAGTGTTTCTGATTCAGAATCAGTGTGTACTTTTATCTTTCTTCCTGCCTAGACAAAGTCTCATTTTTCTTCAGTATTTTTAATACATTTCCTTCATAACTGGTTTTCGACTATTTGATTATCAAGTACTTTAGCTCGTTTCACTTAATGTGTGTTCTTCCAGTATGACCTAGATTGATCTCATATCATTATATTTATAATCTTGTTCATATTGGTAAAATATTGGTCAGAGATATAGTTGTTTTAAGATTTGGTAGACAACATGACCACAGATTCCTTCGGGGATCAGAGGGGTCATTATTTTAATGAGATGGCTACAGAAGGTCTTGCTGGCATGGAACATTTAATCTTGCTCTGCAGGGTGGCTGGAATTCAAATATGCTGAAAAGACAGAGTTCCTATTTACATTAAGATTCCAAGTGCAGAGTTGTACCACTGATGATGTTTAAGGAAGAATTGCTCTTTTGACCTAGAATTGTCCAGCAGGGCTAGGTATAGTGGAAATAAAACAGAAAAGGAACAATTAGGCTAAATTCTGTAACTCTCCAGCTTAGAACCCTGAAGCAAAACCAGCGTGTACATGTTTTGAGCTATTTTAGTAGCCATCTGGGTCTACAAAGTTACTCCATGAGTTTTGGGGGATTTTTGTTTTGTTTTGTTTTGCAAATTTACATTTTATTTGGTATCTTTCAAAGTCTTCCTAGGCTGTATACTTAGTTTTCAGCAAAATCACAATAATATAACAATGATAGCAAATACTTAATGAATGGTACATGTCAGATATTGACATATATTCTAAGTACAAGTTAACTCATTTAATTCTTAGAACAACTTTATATATTAAATTATTGTACTCATTTCACACTAAAGACTAAGTCAGATAGATATTGAGTGATATGCCAACTTTTGGGGGGTGATCTGATCTTTTTTATTTTTTTCAGAACACCATGAATTGTCTTTATTTCACATGCATCCACATTTCAGCAGTTAATGTTCCTGAAAAGACAGTGGGAAGATGCAGCAGGAGCCAGGAGGCCAGTCCCCCAGCCCCAGGATCTGTTGTGTGCCCAGCCACTTCTTCATCCCCACTGAGTATGAGAAGCAGCAGCACCAAAGTTAAAGGCCATGCTGGCTGGGTTTTTCCATTCCATTTCTCAGACTGTGCACCAGACCCAAATGGAGGCAATGGCAACCAAAGAAAGACTGTAAACCTTCTTCAGCTCCAAAGAGAGGTGGGTGGGAAAGGAAGAACAATATAGATGGACTGTGCATGCTCATGAATGTCCTGTGGCCTTGCTTGGTCTCCCTGCCAGGGACCCGAGGTGCCAGCTGTTCTGTGTAACCTTAGTGGCTGCTCTGTTCACCTCATCACACCTTAGCTGAGACATCGGCTGATGGTGGCAGCAGGCAGCAGCCCAGGGCCTGGTACTCATTTCCCAGACTGGTGGAGAATGAGCGACTGTGGTTACAAAGCTAAAGAGGAAGGCCAGAGACTCTTTCAAACCTTAACTGATGGCTTCTGGCCAGAGGAAGGAAGGGGCATGGAGAGTGCAGTGGGTGACAGTGTGACAAAGGGGAGGAGGAAGAGGAAAAACATCACCCTTTGATCAAGGTGGGGAAGACATGGGGAAATTCCTGAATTCCTCCCTGGCAGCCAATTTCAGAGGGGGTTAGAGTCTTCCAATCTGTGCTTTGACCAAGTGTGGGGGTCCAGGAGAGCAGGACAGATGGATGTCTTGGAAAGGGCCATCACTTAAGACTTAAAAAAAGAAGCCAGTGCACAGACAAAGCACCCCCACAGCCAACAGTAGTCCCATAGGTGGCAACCTGAAGCCTTCATATTGACTCAACCAGCCACCCTGCCCAGGTGGGAAGGAAGGACAGGGAGGGTGAAGGTAGCATCTGGGCCATGAAATCAGCAGCAAGTTGATTGTGTGATGTGTCTTTTCCCAGTTAAGTTAGATATACCCCATCAGTCCAGATATGGATCAATTTAAATACACTTTCTTGATCCCAGAAGTTAAACTAGATGGACAGTGATTACACCTGACCAGATGATTTATTGTAGCACAAGTTATATATTCAAATGGACAAAAATTAGTATCATTTATAGTATCTTAAGATAAACCACCTTGAGTAGGAGCTTCCTTTCCAGTACTTTGAGGTCTGCAAGACTTAACTAGAAAATTTACTATTGGGGAAGATAAAGACTGTTGAAATTGAACTGGGGTGGGGGCTAATGAGGAGGGCCTGTGTGATTTTTGACTAATTGCTGCAACACTTTCCTTCAGGTGGCTAAGGAAGTTTCATATTTTCTTGACATATCATTAAGCGCCAAAGCTGTTGCAGAACTACTTTGATGCTATATGAATTATGCCACTTTGCTAGCACTGATATGGCTCTTGGGTTCACCACTCCATTAAAACTATTAACTCCACTCATATGAATTTTTGTAACAAATCTTACAAAGAAGGATGCTTCTGAGTATTTAAGTTCACATTCTGTTTTAAGGCTGTATATTTGGTTTTCATAAATTGTACTTAGAGACCATTCACCATCCCTGTTCATCTTGTAAGCGTTGTGTCTTCATCACCTTCTAGACCCCAGATAACTGTGCTATCTCTTACTCCTCTCTGGCCTTCTTCAAGTTCTTCCACCAGTCAGAAAGTGTGAGAGGCTTTTAGTCCCTAACCCATGATGGTTGCCATCCTGCATCGCTGGAGCTCTAAAGCTGTCCCCTTCTTCACCCTCATCTTTTTTTAATATATTTCCATGAGGTTTTACTGGGCAAACCTAAGCAATTCAAAAGCCATTTAGCCTAATACATGAACTGGAATCACACTGAAGAGCTATTGGGAAATAATGCTTACTTTTTTATTTTATCATATAAAAAGAAAATAAAAAAATAGATGAAAAAAATTAGAAATGATATAGAAACAACCACTATATGAAATCAGTGTGGGAACTGCTGAAAAAACTGGGATGAGAGATCCCATTTAACCCAGCTATTTGGTCCTGGTAATTTTTCCAGAAGAATGGGAAATAAATGTACCATCTAGTCCAGTATTTTATAGTGCAACAAATTACTTTAAAAATACAGTACTTATGCAAATGTGGTATTACTCTCAGACTCCACATTTACATAGCCATCTGGTGGACTTTCAGAACATTTCCACTCCCAAAATCTATGTGAAGTCTTGCTATATGGATCATGTCACATATTATCAATAGACTATCATTAAGCCAGGTAGATCCAAATCTCTGACTAATTTCATGACTCATTCTATGGACATTATATGACCAGTTAACTGAAAAACATCTGGTTATAATGATTATTAATGATTCAATTAATTATTGTAGCCCTCATCTTGAACTTTACACATCAATTTAACTCAGGCATCTGCTGAATATGTATAATAATAGCCTGGAAATTTCCTCTGGCACCCCCCCCCCCACTCAGCCTGGTAAGGTGGAAATACAGATTCATGAATTCATTTATTAAGTCAATCAACCAACATTAAATATTTATTATCTACTATGTGCCAGACACAGTTCTAGATGCTGAGGATGTAGTTATAAACAGACAGAAACCCCTGCTTTCACATGTCTTATATTCTAATGCAGAAAATAGAAACCAATTGATATAAACTATATCAGCAGTATAGTTCATGAAAGAATAAAGCACTACAGAAGAATAGAGTGTGGTAAGGTGTTAACCTGAATAGTCTAAGCATGTAAGGTCTCTCTAGTTAAATATATAATTGGAGACCTCAAGAAAATGACAGTTAATATTGCAAGAGTTAGAAACAGTGCTCCAGGCAACAAAGATATAAGCACAAAATATCCAGTGTAGAAGCTGACAGGGAATGTCCAAGAAAGAGCAACGAAGATGGTGCATCTGGGACATAATGAAAAAGGAGGAATGTGGTAGGACATTAAGTAAAAAAAAAACAAAAAAAACAGGCAACCTGTTAATCATATAGACCCTGTTAAGAAACTTACCATGTACTGTAAAAGGGAAATGAAAAAGAAAAAAATCATGATGTGTGTGTATAGACAGTACAGTTGGGATGGATAACGCTGTGCTTCTACATAATTCTATGAGAGGCAAGATCTGCACTAATGGTGGTTGGACAGGATATTATGTCAGCTTCTAGTACTACGGTCATCCACTAGGAAAATAATTATTGAATTTTTGATATAATTCAGGTATAAAAAATAAGTGAGCAGCTACACTCTTAATTCACTGATAAGAGATATCTGCTAAAATAATATCTGTAAATATAATATCATGTATGCACCTTGTACAATACCAAAACGTTATGAAAACAGTTTGCAATGTATTAATTTATTGAATCTGTACTGTTAAGGTGTCTTGGAACTGTCTGAGTGACATTTGTACTTCAATAAAATGAAAGGAAAAAAATAAATAAAAAATAAAATAAAATAATATCTGTAAATATAATATCATGTATTCACCTGGTACAATATCAAAACATTATGAAAACAGCTTGCAATGTATTAATTTATCGAATCTGTCTTGTTAAGGTGTCTTGAAACTGTCTGATTGATATTTATACTTCAATAAAATAAAAAATAAATTAAAAAAAAAAGGGAAATGAAAACACTAAGGGGTTGGAGCCATGGAATAAAATGTTACATGAAAGGTTCTGATTCACCTTTTTTGGTAGAAGGTATTTTTAAGAGCTTTCAAAGCAGGCTAATGAGTGGTGCGGGCAAAGAATCATTGCTTAGCGGGAACACAGTCTAGGTTTGGATCAGATTTTGGACAGAGAGATCAAATCAGAAAACTGGAACAGCAGTAAAGGAATCTATAGAAATGATGCAGGCAAAAGCTGATGATGACTTGGATCAGGGCTATCTCAGAATATAAAGCATGAGTGGGTTTGAATGTCCCTGCCAGTATCTTGGCTGCTGCAGCAAAGATAGTGAAGTGTCTAGTATTCTGTCCTTTCAGCTTTCTTCTCTAGACACTTGGAGCAGTAGACAAACCTCTCCCACAATCCACAGGTCAGAAAATCAGTCCTAGAAAATAAATAGTGTTTTGGTAGCCCTGGTTTAACATACCAGTTATGCCAAGAAGCTCTAAATTAAGCTAGTGATTTGAGATTAAACATTAACCTGCCTGGTATCTATGGCTATCTGGATCCTGTAACTCTGGATACATCCTTGCCTAACCTTCCCCCAAAATCTAATTTTCTCAGTGCCCACTATTTAATGAGTGCTACTCTGTCTGTGTTCTTTCCAAGCACCTCACATGAAATAATATAATCCTCACCACAAACCTAAGAGGTAACTTCTATGATTATTCTTGTTCTAATATCATAGAATTCTACATCATAGATTTCAACAAACTTGCCAAAGCCCTTTTACATGTGACTAGGCCAGGACTTAAGTCTAAACCTGTATAACTTTAAAGACTATACAATAAACATTTAATCCCAGTTGCCAGTTCTAAAACTCACACTTCAAGCAGGATGTATGAAACCTGCTAACAAACACTTTGACCTGATAGTCTTTCAGGTTTCCTCTCATCTTCTGTTTCATCTGCCTTCAACTTCTAATCTTTTTAATTGAAATTAGTCTTTTAATCTTTTTATCCTTTACTTGAGAAAACTGCTTTGCTCCAAGTTCAATGAACTGGCCCTACTTGTTTTCTGGATACTGATCCTTTGGAATGGGCATGAATCTGACCTCTTCCCCAGGCAGTTTGCCTTCTTCTAGAATGGTGAAGACTGAATGTATCTAAGCTGGATATCCCTTATCCTTATGATGCTATTGTACCCTTCTGGAAAGTTCATTTTGTTTTATCTCTGAAAAACAGGCAAACCACTTAGAAGAAATAATGTCTCTTCCTCTTCTTAGGTCTCTAGTTTTTCTCCTGGAAAAATATGAACTTCTAAAGGGTTTCATAAAGCCAAAGCCCTTTCAGCATCTGCGGTTTCTCAGCATCCAATAGAAGCATGATTTATCCAGGGCTTGTCCTTTGCTTTGCACAGTTTATGAATATTGTGCTGGATTGATAACTGGTGGCTAACTGTAGCACCCACCTGAACTGAAACAGAGTGGTACTGGGTGTGGAGGGCACACCTCAAGATTGTTACCAATAACATAAAAATTAGAGCTGAAGAAGAAGTAAGGCTGTTGGTTCTCCTAGAAAAGCTTGTCACTCTGGTTTTCCTGACATGAACTCAGCTCTCCTCATCATCAGAGGAACTTGGAAACTTGTCTCTCAGGGTGAATATCTTTCACTTTCGGGGAGCTCTCATCCTTACTGTGAGCATTGCTTCCTGGTGCCAGAGGGGAAGATAGTGCACTATTCAGTGTCATGGAGAAGCTTGTTGCTCTGGATTTCCTGATATTAACTCATGTATTTCTCATCACTTGAGGAGCTCTGGACCTCGCTGTCACTGAGGATGGCCATGCTACATTTCTGGCCATCTCTTGTTCTTACTTTGAGTGTCACTTCCTGGCTCCAGTCCACAACCTTCAGTCTGCTGGGATCCTTCATCCCACTTTCAGAGAATTTCCAGTTCCCACTACTGAGCCTGGGTTCCCCATAGTGTAGATCCTTGACATAGGCCTGCATGAAACATTGTTGTGAGCTCTTGGCCTCCAGTTGGACTCATGAGGGGCATTGTCATGAGCCCTAGGCTTTCAGATGGATTCATTGAAGACATTGCTGTGGGATCCAGCCTCTCAGCTGGTTGCTTTGGGTCTTTAGTGTGTTGATAAATTTCCTCTACTCCTTGTATTTCACTCTTTGGGTAAGTAAAATAGTCCTATAAATTATGTGTCTTGTATTGTTTTCCTTGCAAGACTTGTCTACAACAAATATACATATACATATTTGCATAGGTCTGTAGGTAGTCATCATTACATATTAATAATACAATGATATATGTTGTTTATCTATTTGAAGTTGATAAAACATACTTGATTATGGCCTTCTTGTAGTGTTCCAAGTACCTAGAATTCAATAATAATTATTTTTGGTGGCTCCACAATGTGCTCCACGTTCAGAGAAGCTATGAGTGCAAAGTGAACATCACCAAATAAATTATTAAGAACAATCCAAAAGACAAATTTAAATTTTTAATATAATACATGAGTAAAAAATGATTGGAATATAAACTACTAAGAAAACTGAGAGAAAATACAATTTGTACCTGATAGGCAGCACTAAAAATGTGACTTACAAATGAATTGTGTAATGCTGCAGTTTACTGCTATAGGCTGTAAATATAGACAGATATAATTTATTTCTTGGACTAAACAAGAAATAGAAGAGTTCTCAGGTATAAGGTTCTTTACAGTGTTTGCTCAAAAATCTGTTTTTTGTTAAGAAGTAATGGTGATTTTCCTTTCTGCTATTTTCTCAATTTTTAGTAAAAATAAATTATGCGTACATCACAGAGGTGATTAGTCTATGTGTCACAGGGCACTGAGGTAGCCCTGTCTCTGGAGAGGCCAGTGTTGGTCGTTGGTGACCCGTACTGCAAATAACAGGAGCATGGATGTATATTTGGAACTGGGTGTCTCTCTCCTTCCCTTTGAAGTCAAGGAAACTGAGTGTATCTGGGAAGGGTATTCACTCTTCTGCCACAATATTTCATAAAATTATCCCCCCAAGGAAGCAACTGGGAAGCATTATCATGTAGCTGGGCCAAGTGGAATCATTTTATCTCTAGTTGTTTCCTTTTCCTCACTTCAAGATTATTTTTATAGTATCTCAGTGACTCAGAGAACCCTGAAATATCATTTGCCCTGTTTGTTACTGTCTTAACACCCTCAAGAATTGCTCTCCTCCTTCTCTCTACTTTTTCTCTTCCATACCCAAACCAATAGCTTATATAAGCTAAAAGAAACCAATTCAATATTGTCCTGTACTAAGAAAACCTATGAAATGGTGACTTCTAATTAAAAATTCAAGGGGCCAGGGAGGTGGCTCAAGAGAATACCTGGCAAGTGCAAGGGCCTGAGTTTAATCCTCAGTTTTGCCAAAAAATAGAAAATTAAAAATTAAAAAAAATACTTCATTGACAGGGCTCATAGAAGGAGAGAACATTATTGAATACTCTGGCAGGTAGATCAGCATGGTGTTTTAACAAGTGTGAGAATTAGGCAGACCTGGGATCTTGTAGGAATCATAACATTTTAATGATCCAATTTAGTATTAAAAACTAACATGAAGATTGAACCAGATTAATGTCCATAGGATATCAGAATAGGTTCTAGAATAGCAATGATAGTGATTATTGTGCTGAGTCAGGCTACCAAAGGCAGCCTGAGGAAGGTTTTCCAGCACTGAATACACACTGAGTAAGAAAGAAGACATGTGTTCCCATATTTCTTGTTGAGTAGCAGAGACGATCACACTTATGCCTACTCTCCAGAGCATAAAACAAAGAGTGGAAAGTGTTATAAGAGTAGGCCACAGAAAGCTGTAAAGATAAAGGAAAGGAGGGGTGGGGCGAGGACGTTAATGGAAAAAAGAGAAGGGGAAATACAGGAAGCGCCATGGTCCAGAGAAAGTTTCATGAAAGATGCAACTATGGACCTCTGCCTTAAATGATAAATAATTGCCTCTGGTACTTTGGAGAAATCAAGGGATAGATACTATGAAGAATAAAGAGTGACAACTATATCTTCTTCATTGCTATATCCTCTAATAGTCTCTGGTACATAGTAGAGTTTTGCGGATAGGTGGAAGGGAAGTGCCTGATTACAGGGAGAGTGCTGAGAGAGTTATTTCTGCCTGCTTACCTTTGTGTACCAGTGCACAAAACTCCCAGTCATCTCCTAGGTCCTCATGGCCTCTTTTCCTCCCAGATCAGAGCACTCCAGGTTAAATTTGCTTTCTACAAGGCTTCCTTCAATTTTCCCGTGATTCCTCAGAACTATAATGACCTGAACAATGATCTTCAGTAGCTTAAATATCACCTTGCTTTTCCAAAAGGTCTTGAGCTTTTCCCTTACACTGTTGTGCAGGGTTCCATGACACATTCACTGATCAAAATCTATGCTCCTATATTTAAATATTTTCTACTTAAGAACAAGCAGTGTCATAGACTTGAAATAATTGGATCTTATTTAGATCAAATGTCACGACATGGTATTTGCCTGCATAACTGGTTATTTCTGTTAGAATTACAGGCTTTTGAAAATGACCTACAGATCATCTAGCATGCAAACAGCTCCTTTATTGTACAAAGAAAGAAACTGAGACTCAAAGACAAAAAAAAAAAAAAAAAAACTTGTTTGCACAACTTCATGTATCAAGTCAGGTCAAAACTTTAGTTAGTGCCCATAGATCTGTCCCCCTTTTTTTCTTTTTGTATTATATTATTTGATTTACTAACACTTTTTCCATTTCTTCTTTAATTTATACTATTACTACGACTCAATTCTCACTTCTACCACTAGAATATACCCAGAAAAATGTATCCACTTTAAGATATAGTGGTTGTATTTACATATAGCTCTCTAGTGCAAGTGAATCCAAAGCTTGGCAACTAGGAATGTGTACAATCTTTGATACCCTCTACTTGCCAAGATGGATTTAACACATCTTCAAAGATAATGAGTTTAGTGAACAAACTTCAACATACCTGAATTCAGATTTTAACAATGAAGTTTAATCTTGAATTGATCACCTCCAAGTAACTTCTTAATGCCTTAGCTTCTTTTCTATAAAATGGACATTAGAAAAAACCTCAACATATTTTATTAAGAATTAAATATAATAATGCATGTGATAAGCTACACAAATGGATGAGTCTTCATCTGTGTGCAACATAATTTATTTCATGATGTTTTCATCTTTTACCTGATGATATTTATATGAGATTTTTGAATTTTGCACTGAGGAGATGAGGAATTTCAGATTTATATGATGAGATTTTGAGGTGAAACTATGAGATGATGAGGGTCCTTGAACACTGAGAATACGTGTTACACTTAGAGGGGAAGTCAGTCATTGGAGACCAGAGGGCATACACTAATAAGCTAAGAACTAAATTGGCCTCCATGGAGGACAGTCCCTCTGGCTACCATCATGCTTCAGTCACACCTCAGCACTCCACAATACCTCAGAACTTCCTGCACGCTGCTCACAGGAGCACACAGACATGGCCTACCACATGGAGAAGCAGGGATGTGGCTATATACACTCACCTGTTGTAGAGCAAGATCTCTAACCCCAGTTTGCTCATGAGTAGTAGCATGATATCACCATACTTCCTGTGAAGATTCAGGGCAACCAGATCGTCCTTTGAATGAGACCGAACCTTAGTCCTTCCCACAGGCCTGTCAGCCTTGAGTCACTGGCTCAGTGCGTAATTCTCACAGGCCAACTTGGGCCTATACTATACCCCCAAGGTTCATGGATGCACCACATTCCCTTAATTCTTCTGATCTGCGTCCCAGGCCTAAGGGCACAGATGTTAGCACCCAAGTTACCTGCAAGTTCACAATGTAGAGCCTGGGCAATGGACTAGAGGCTTGGTCATGCATCCAAGACAGGGATTCTTCTTTAGAACCTGGAGAATTAATAGACACAGCACATGAAGAAAACAAGGCTGGAGAAATGAATCAAATATCAATTGGATGGCCTTGGGCAAGTAGGGCTGTTAACAATCCTACTTCCCAGATAGCTCATGCTGTCATGGGGCCATACCTTCAAGCTGGACCCTGAACACAGGATCATGTCTGCTTTGCTGGCAGCCTCCATTGCCACTTCCCAGTTCAGAGGCTGGCCCAGTGTTCCCCTCTCTCCAAATTGCACAGTGCTGTTTTGCAGCTGAGCCTGACACTTGTGGCAGGACTGGCCTGTCTGGTGTCGGTAGAGAGCGGTGCATTCTGTCACATCAAACACATACATACACACACACACACACACACACACACAGAGACACAGATACACACACACAGACACACACACACACAGACACACACACACACACACACACACACACACTCACACTCCCTATTGGGCATGCAAGAAGTGCAAACCTGAGGACGAGAGGGTACAGTGAGTGAGAATAACCTGCTGCCTAGGCCGTTTGTCCCTTCAGGACTGCTCACTTCGTTGTGGAGCTCGGAGACGGTTTTTCAAGGCAGCCCACATAACACGTGGAGCCTGTCACAGTTCTGAGACACCACATATTGTGCATGGAAGACAGACATCATGGCAATCAGGAGGACAGTGGCCCAGACCTTCCAAGACGAAGGACCCCCATAACCTCATAAAAAACCCTCAGAAAGTCAATTATATGGGAGGTACTTAAGCCACTTAGCTATCTCCCTGGCTAGAAAGTCATATATATGGGAGATGTAGCCCCATCCTCCAGAAAGTAGGAGAGTCCTATGATGTTAAAGTGGGCACTGTGTTCTTCCCCTATGAGAGACTAGGACAACAAATGTCTGTATTGTTCCTGCGAGGCTGGGGAGCAGCTGTGTGCTTAGGTGAGGGCAGGTAAAATCATTGTGTCCAGATTCACATCCTCTTGGTCATTCCACTTCATATTGCCAAGGGCCCAGGCAGATTTACTCTTCCATGTGATGGTCTTTGGAGATTTCTTAGAAGTCTCCTTTGTGGCTAGGGACATTTCCAAGGCCCCTAGGGCAATGTAAGAGAAGCTGCTGGCTGGATCAGAACTTGAAATAGGGACTATCCTTTCTTCTTGAAGCACAGTAGGATCAAACAAGAATCTAACTTGATGTGGATAGTTCACTCCTCAGAGTTGAATAGTACCTTGATGGGGACCTGGGTCCCAGGCCTGGTGAATATGCCAGATACAGTGTTCTTACCAGTTTTTGCTCATGCTAACACATGAAGCTCATGTGGATGAGGGTGGGCTCAGCCTCACTCAGGTCAGCAGCACTGCTGGGCAGAAGGGAATGTAGGGGTGAGGGAGCATCTATTCAGGTGCACATGGCCAGTTCCACCATGAAGGAAGGTTGCTGGGCTTCTCACACATCTCCATTTCTGAAGCTGTAGCCACACTCCATTTGGGCCCCAGTAATCTGGGAAAGAGGCTGTGTGCACATTGAGGAAAAAAGAGTCAAGTCAAAGGGTACCTCTAGGGACTGGCAGAATTCCTTAAAATGGGACACACTGTATTCCAGGCTGGCCCACTAATTGGCCCATTATGTCCACAACTGACCTGCCTGGACACACAATAAATTGTGCCATGATACAGCCCCTTTCTTCTATCTAATTCTTCCTCCCACGTGGCCCAGATCACCCTTCCAGGTACTATGGAACCCTGATACCCCCTTGCTTATCTTCTCTAGCACTGAATACAAACCTGGGCCCTGTAGTCACATTTGTTCCTCACACTAAGGGGGAACTGGTCCTGTTCACCTCTGTCCACAGGGGTAGGGGCAGCTCTGAAAAAAGATTTAGCCAGTCAAGCTCTTGGGTAGGAGCCCTCCTCTCTCAAAATTCTTACGTTCTGAAGCTCTGTAGTTCCTATTCCACCTAACATGTATATCTCGATCTCTCTAGTTGAAGGAAATGTTATTCAATTTACCAAGTTTCTAATCCAATGAAACAAATATACCAAAGAAAAGGGAGCAGAAAATATATTCAGGATACAGGCATTTTGCATTCCCTTCTGGCTCTTCAATGTTGGTTAAGCTCAGAAAATACTCATCCTGAGAGTGATTAGACTGTCCCATTCAAGAGAAGAACTTCAAACAGTAGAGCTCCAATCAATCTGACTAGCCACTCCTGATATTAGTCATTGCAAGCTTTGCAAAAGTCCACAGTACTGTTGTTAAACCATCTTATGACTAGATTTTACATGTGGATCTAGACGGGGTGCCAGAGATGCTCCAGGTATTTATGAGTTAGAACAATGAATACACCTTATACATTCTCACTACTGGGTCTCTGTTGTTATCTATTTGGGGTATCTTAGGTATACCTTCACCTGTAATTCTTGCACCTTACTCTACAAAAGAGCCAAGTACAAAAGTGTGCAGAAGTCTGTCAACATATTAAATACTGAAATAATCCAGCTGAGGGCTTGAATCCCATTCAAAACTCATGCATGAGTCCAGCTGAAACCCAAGCTCATCACAATGGCCCCCACCAGTCCAGTTGTACAGTTAGAGGCCATAACAATGCTCCATGAGAGAGTGTTTCAGGTATTTACTCTTGAAAGGCACAAAGGTCAGTGGTGGAAGCTAGAAAGTGCTTAAGGAACCATGCTAGCATAGCAGGCTGAAAGATCTGCACTGATGCCAAGAAGCAACACTCAACATGAGGACCAGAGCTCCTTGCAAAAGCACTGCAGTCATTCTCAATCATGAATAGGTTCAGAGCTCCTCCAACAATGACAATAGCTGAGTTCATATCAAAAAATTCCAGAGAGGCTCTTCCCAGTGAATTAACATCCATTCTTCTTCCTTTTATGTTCTCCTTTTTATGTTGTTGACAACAACCCTCAGATGGGCTGTCCACACCCAGCACCACGATGTGCGGTTCAGCTGAGTGTAACAAGTTAACCACCAGATATGAATCCTTTCTTTTAAGCATTTATGGGTCTTAGGCCTAAGAAGCTCCATTCATTTCAGGATTTACAGATCTGTTGCACGATACACACAGCATCAAAACCTATACAGTGTGTTGTCTCCTTGGGTGGTTTCAGGGCTCCCACTACACACCATGAATGCAAAATTGTGATTCACTAAGGTGAGAAAGCTTGTCTAAGTGGGAGAGCTAGATCAGTCCTACTCCAAAATCCATACATTTTACTGTATAACCACTGTACTATGAAACCTATGTCCTGGGCTATGGAAAACTTTGACTTAGTTTCTAGTTATCAGCATATCATTAATTTACTATGCACATTTGGACAAACTCTGCCACTCTTGTCAAGAGGGATTCAGAATTCTATCTGTGAAGAAAGCAAATATGTATTATTAACAAAGTTCTGTATACCTGAATTGAAGTTTTCCATCAATAAAAATAGGAAAAATGATAGAATTGTTTATATAATGCAACTTCAAGGGCAGTTCCAGCACTTCTATTCAAAGATTTTGTGAAATACACTTTAAGGGCTTAGGTTTACTTGGCTGTACTAAAATATTGTGCTTTGTCATTGTAATTGCCAATAGACCTAAGAATACAACTCATTTTAATTGATAGAATGAGCTAATAAGATAGTGAAAATTAATGGTTTATGTCAGGTTGTGATGTATTATTTCTTGTTCAATCGATGCATATTTGTTTAGTCCCTTTCCTATCCAAAGCAATGGATTATGTGTCATGTGGAATTCAGAGAAGTATGAGAAATATCACCTGTCCTCTTGGAACTTAATGCTAATTAACAATGTGGAAACAAAGTACATGTCTATAGTGTAAGGCCACAATGGATAATAAGTATAATAAAAGTAATATGGCAATCAGCTTAGGGCATCTGAGCAATTCTTTGGCTGGAGATTCTGAAAATCTAGATTGTAGAAACACTCCTGAGTCATCAACGCACTGTGTCATCACAGCGGGACACTTCTCACTGGGCCTCATTTCCTGAACAGCTGGGCTAGAAAATATTTGAGGAAATTTTCAACAATGGCATTATGTGCTACTTATAAATCGAGACCAATTATTGTCTTAGTCAGTTTTAGCTGCCGCGACAAAATATATAGAAGAGGTAGTTGTAAATGACCAAATTTAACTAAGCATAGTGGTACACACCTATTACCTCAGCATCCTGGAAGCCTGAGGAATGATGATCACAAGTTTGACCCCAGCCTAGGGAACTTTGTAGCTTAGTGAAACCCTGACTCAAAATCTAAATGAATAAATAAATATAAAGTGATTGGAGTTATGGCATTGGTGAGGGTCCTGGACTCCATGTCTAGCACCATAAAAAGCAAATAAAACAAAAATGGAAATTTAATCTTTTTTAAAATATATGGAGTCTTGCTACATGGCACAGATTCATTGTGATCCTCCTGTCTCAGTCTTCTTGGCATACCCAGGGTTCCAGGGCCGGTATGGCATGTGGTACCAGAGATCAAACCTGTGGCTTTGTGCTTGTTCCATTCAGGAGCTTCCACCACCAAAATCACTACCCAGCCCTCAAAAATGAAAATTTAGTTTTCACAGTTCTGGAAGCTGAAAGCCTGAGATCAGGAAGGCATAATATGAGATTCTCCTGTGGGCTCTCATCCAGGTTGCAAGTGTCTGACTTTTTTGCAGCCTTACATCACAGAAAACAATCCTATTCATGAGGTACCTATTCTATTCCCATAATTTAATTACATCACAAAAATCCTCCATGCAAATTTTGCATTGTGATGAGGGTTTCTACATAGGGCTTTTCAGAGGACACATACATTCAGCCATTGCACTTATTTTTGGTAAAGATGAATGGAAAAAGTGTATTGAATTTAGTATTGAATTGTGAACACTATTCCTGGGTAGATGTATTACTAGAGCAAGTGGGAGTCATACTAGTCATTAACAAATATGAAGAATGAGTAAATTAATCACATTTCAGTTTAGATGAAAAACATGAGGATAACATGCTAAATGGACAGGTGCTGGTTGGTTGATTAATTGCTTAGGTAGTTTTTTGGTTGGTTTCAAATAGGGCAGTGATATGACAAAATAGTAGTTAGGAAAGAAGGCACAAGTGGTTGCATGGAGGGCAGATTAAAGGAAGATGATACTAGAGGCAGTGGCAATGGTGGTACACATGAATGATTATAGCAGATGTTAAGAATAGGAGCAATGTTGGTAAAAATATTTTTAAATGGGATATTTTTCTAGTCCCTTTGAAGGAAAATATGAATAGTATCAATGGATGACTTAATATAGAAAAGAAGAAATGAGTTAAATGAGTGAAGTATGATTGGAGGCTGAGGATGAGGCTGTTGCTAAAGAGTTAGGAATTAAAACTAAGAGAATAGGGGAAATTCTTAAGAGGAAGCATGTAGGTATAGCAAGAATACTGAAGACAGAAACATGGGATTTAACAAGACTGAATAGTGGAGTGGTCATATTGGAGCTACTCAAAGAAAATTAAAAACACAGGCATTTGGAAGAAAGGGAGAGACATACATCCTGGTGTCAAAATCAATCTAAAATAAGAGACTTGCAGAGTGAACAATATGTAGACATAAGACTTTATGAGCCATTAAACCATCCCACAGGGCATGTGGGAATGCCTACTGTGCAGAGAGTAGAAACTGCTATTCTTGGAAATTAAAAAAAAAATAATGGATTATAGTACTATGACTAAATGAGGCTACACAGGATAGATTTTAGATATAAGGCCCTGTACACCTTCTGCCTTCCTCCACACAAGGGACACTGCACCCCTGGCAGCATATTTCTCCACCACATGTAAGGACAAAAGACAAGAAAATTGCTCCCTTCCGAGCAAGCAACGTGTGTGTGTGTGTGTGTGTGTGTGTGTGTGTGTGTGTGTGTTTCCTAGCCACTACTTGGAACCCTTAGTGACAACGAGATTAGAGAACTTAGTGGAAGTGGTAACAGCAATGAGTGGAACAGCATGATTCTTCTTGTCTTGCAACCAATGGCTTAAGAGAAGAATGTGGATTCACAGGAATTAAGCAGCCTTGGGCTACTGTGAAGGAACAAGTGGGAAGTTGACACAGCCCCTACTACACAGGAGATTTAGGGAGACCAAGAAGCCTTGGGCTGTCTTCACAGCAGTGACAGCCCAGCTCCCCATGGATTAAGCAGTGTGAGAAGACAGAGATGGGCCGGTGTGAAAGACACTGAGGATTTGTGCAAGGACCTCAGGAACAAACTGTACACAGGATTGGGAACATTCCCAGGCTATTATTTTTAAAAATTAATGGACATGAAATATCCAGTAAGCACTAACACAATGGTAACAGATGTCCTCAATACTGCACTGTCACAAATTGATCAACTAGACAAAAGTCAACATAGCAATATTTGAACTGAACCAAACACATAAACAAAGGTACTTAGTAGATGTCTACAGGGATTTTTCATCAGAATACATGTTTTTCTCAGATGCATGTAGGATATTCTCCAAAATAGACTACGTGCTAGCCCATAGAACATGACTAACCAAATACAAAGGAATTGCAGTTATCCCATGCGTATATCAGACCATGTTAAATGAAATTTGAAATCAGTGACAAAAGAAACCACAAAAACTCCATAAACACATGGAAATGAAATAGTACCTTCTTGAATAACCAATGAGTCATGGGTAAAATTAAACAAGAAATTTAAAAGTGTACAAAATTAAGTCATAATGTTGATACAACATACTGGAACTTATAGATTACAATGAAAACAGTCCTAAAAGGGAAATTTATAGTGGTAAATTCTCATATAAAGAAAACAAAATTAACTCCAATAAACAATGTAATGTTGAAACTCAAACTTTTATAAAAACAAGAAGAAATAAAGCCCAAACCTCATACCAGGAAGGAAATTGCAAACATCAGAGCAGAAATTAATTCAACTGAGACTAACAAAACGATAAAAAGAACAAATAAATCAAAAGGTTAGTTCTTTGAAAGATTAATTAAAATTGACAAATCTTTAACCAACTTTATCAAAAAGGGAAAGAAGGGACTCAAATTCACGCAATTGTGAATGAATAGGGTGGAGACTGGATGTGGTGATGTATGCCTGAAATCCAAGTGTTTGGGAGGCTGAAAACAGGAAGATCACTACAAGTCTTATCTGTGTAGTAAGACCTTGTAGACCAGGTAGTAAATACATAAAGAAAAGAATGAGAAGGGTGAACTCACAATGGGTCTTGTGGAAATCTAAAGCATCAATACCTACTTTGAGAAATTTTATTATAACAAAATGGAAAACACAGAAGAAATGGACAGATTCCTTGATACCCATCAATTAGTAAAGTTGAATGAAGAAGATACAGATTTTAAATAACTTTGTATCAGTCAGTAAAATACAAATATAAGTAAAATTTTAGTAATGAAGAAAATCTCAGATCCTTATGAATTCTACAAAAATTTAGAGAAGATCTAATGTTATTCTTGTCAAAATCTTTAATGAAAATTGGAAAGGAAGAAATATTCTCAAAGTCACTCCTGGAGGTAACCATTAACCTAATATTAAAATCAGAGTGATACAACCACAAAAGAGAACTATAGAACAAGCTCCTTACTGATCATAATGCAGAAATCCTGAATAAGATACTGGCAAACAGAATGCAACATCTCATCAAAAAGTTTACATATTATGACAAAGTAGGACTCATGCCTGTGATACAGAGATGGTTCAACATAAAAAAAAATAGAACTGTAATACACAATATTCAGCAGACCCAAAGACAAAAATCACATGACTATATTAGTAAACACAGAAAATTCATTTGACAAAATGCAACACCCATTTATGACAAAACATTGCAGAAAATGGTCTTTATCTTAATCAGATAAAAGTTATCTATGGAAAACAGCCAACATCATACCAAATGCTCAAAACCTGAAAGCTTCTTCACTAAAATCAGGAACAAGACAAGGATGTCCACTATCACCACTCTTATTTAATACAGTTCTGGAACCATTAGCAGGAACAAATAGACAAGAGAAAGAAATAAAACAAATAAAGATAAGGGAGGCCAGGGAGATAGCTCAGTAGAATAAGCATTTTCCTGGCAAGGCCAAGGTCCTGAGTTCAATCCCAGGCTCCTAAAAAGAGAGAGAGAGAAACAAAAAAATAAACATAGGATAAGAAGTTAATTATGTCTATTTGCATATGAAATAGACATAATTAACTCTATAACAGACTCCTAAAATTTCACTAAAAGACTTCTAGACTTAATAAGAAGTTTCATCTGCATAACTGGCAACGCTCAAAATTCAACAACCTTATTGAAAAAATTTAGGGAAAATACACCTTTCACATAAGCATTGAAAAAATGAAATACTTATGAATCAACCTAACAAAGCAAGTAAAAGACTTCTGTATTAAAAATTATAGTATTCCAAAATAGGAGCACAAACAGAATATCAGAAAATGAAGCATTTTCCCTTGCTCTTTGGTAAGAAGAACCAACATACTGCAAATGACCATAATTTGAAAATTGTTATACATATTTATGGTAAATACAATCAAAATATGAGTAGTGTACCACACAGAACTAGAGAAAACATTCTTAAAATTCATTTGAAACCAGAAGAAACCTAGAATAGCAAAAAGCATTTTGGACAACAAAGGCAGGGGAGGGTCATCACAATCCTGACTCAAAATCATACTACAGAGCTATTGTGATAAAAACTTCATGGAATGGCCAGGAAGATGGCTCAGTGGAATTAGCCCTTCCTTCTCAAGTGCAAGGACCTGACTGAGTTCAATCCCTGGTTCCACAAAAAAAAAAAAAAAAAAAAAAAAAAAAAAAAAAAAAAAAAAAAAAAAAAAAAAAAAAAAAAAAAAAAAAAAAAAAAAAAAAAAAAAAAAAAAAAAAAAAAAAAAAAAAAAAAAAAAAAAAAAAAAAAAAAAAAAAAAAAAAAAAAAAAAAAAAAAAAAAAAAAAAAAAA
>PVKA01013502.1:13260-23260 GCA_004027165.1 Ctenomys sociabilis | reverse complement strand
AACAAGTTTATATTAGACAGATCTTGTGAATAACTCAAATGTCCATCAATCTTTAATGAATTCTAAAGATACAGTATTTCTATACAATGGACTACCACTCAGCCATAAACAAGGATGAACATGAGACATTTGAAGCACATGAGTAGACATTGAGACCATGCTCTTAAGTGAAACAAATCAGATAATCATGTAAATATCACATTGCCTTTCTGCTGTGAAAAGTTGAACTTATGTCGTGTTTTTTTTTTGTTGTTTTTTTTTTTTCTTTTTTTTGCAGTACTGGGGATTGAACTCAGGACTTGTCCTTGCCAGGCAAGTGCTTATTCTACTGAGCTATCGCTCCAGCCCAAAACTGAGAGTGTAAGTAAGGGCCAAAAATGTACAATAGGTAGTATAGAATACAAGCAAATTGTTCAAAGGAGAAAGGGATCAGGGAAAGGATGGAATACAAAAGGAAAATGAGAAAGTAGGATAAAATACTTGTAAGAATGAGCAGGGTACTTGAAGGGAGGGGAGGGGAATGGGCAAAAAAAGAAATTGAGATGTATCATATACAGGTACAAATTCCCTATGATGAATGTGATCATTATGTATATCTGAATTGTGCCCATTAACTTAAGTTCAAAAACAGAAATATAGGTCACTATCAAGTATAACAGCCGAAAGTAACTGTTTTCCACCAATTCAACCTTTCCATTTTCTTCCACATATAGTCAGTCACTCCCTCCGCTGATTTTTAGCCTCTGTCCCTAAACATATATCAATCATCCTCATGTTGGAAATATACCTCTTCGAACACTAATGCTATTCATTTCTTTCCTTTTTCACGTAACTGTCTTATCTCAGTTCTTCCGCACCTCATCTGCTCATTCATTAGTCTGGGGCCTTGTGGCCTTTTTCATTTAAATAGGGAGATAAATCATTTGTGAATGGGGATGTGCCCACAAGGTGGAAGGAGGGTGAGGTTTAAGAGGTGGGAAAAATAAGATGTATTATGTACACATTAAATGTAATCACTATGTGCTGCAAACATATACCAATAAAAGTTTTTAAAAATGGGAACACTCTTGGTGAGATCCTAATGAATTCATGCTAACAAATTCAACAATATTTTGGCACCAATCCATCCTTGTCAGCCTCTCAAGAGTTTAGTGGTGTTGATCCTTCATTCCTTCTTAAAATAGCTTCCTCCCTTGAATCTTGATTTTTTTTTCTCTCCTTCTCAAGATTGATTCAAATCACCTAGTAATATGGAGGAAAAATGGCACGTGATAGTGAGGAGATATGCAAGGTGTAACCACATGAGAAAAATTAAGAAATAAGACAAAAACTAGAGTTTTTAATTGTAACTGAAATGTGGCAGTGAATTCTGTGAATGACTGCACATAGAAATATAGGAACGTATTATTCTTGGACACAACTCCCATGTGGGTTTTGCACCTAAGAAATCATTTTTTGTCTGTTGTTTAACATGCCAAATATGAAAAAGGCTGGAAATAATTAGGAAAAGAGGAACAATCTGGTGAGGGGAGCATTGGAGCACTTAAAAGTGCTTCAGTTGATCTGTTACAAAGTCCATGCCACTTGGTGAGTGCATAATTCTTTCACACCATTTAGTTTTGTATGCTATCTGAGAAGTTATGGTAAATAAAAGAACCATCAAGTACCAATTTTCCGCTGGAGGATTATCTTTGACAAATAAGAAATATCAGGACTGGCCAAATAGTTCAGTGGGTTAAAGAGCCTGCGCAGGGGCCCAGAGTTGGATGCCTGGGCCTGCATGCCAGCACCACCCCTAGGGCCTTCTGAGGGGGCAATTCAGACTGGGTGTTGTGGCACACACCTGTAATCCCAGCTCTTGGGAGGCTGTAAACAGGTGAATCACTAAGAGTCTGATCTAGTAATGAGACACTGAACACCCTGTAGACCCTTCCCTAAAAAAGTACTAAAAATAAAAAAATAAATATCTGCTTGTTCCTTTAAGTATCTACCATCTCTAATGTCTTGTGTATTATGATTATATTCTCTTTAAAAGAAATCTAAAAATAGAAATTAAAAAGGACAAGGAAAAATTAAGATTTATTGAAAGGAAGAGTCTCAGTGTTTGATCAATGTTTCATACCTATATCTAGTAATCTGAGCAGCAAATTTAATGATGACAACATGTTAATTTTCTATTATTATTGTGAAATTCTGTATCATTTTTGTTTTATGCTGTTTTGTTTCTGTCTCTGTTCTCGTTATTTGTGTTTTGCCCTCTTTAAAATGAAAAATAAAATGAAAAATAAACATCTGCTCTGTGAAAAAGAAGTAGGGATATGAATTTAGAAGAATAAAGCCATAGGTTACAAAACATTTAGTTAGACTTTATTTTATCAGAATAAAAAAAGATAAGGTCAGATATTAAGTGTAACTGGGTTGCACAGGAAGCTTCCAATTCATTACGGTAGCCTGGTCATCTAAAAGTCCTATGAAAGTGATCGTAAAACTTTAAGTAGTTATATATACTAAAAAATAAGGCTGCTAGTAAACTGACTACCAATGGACAAGAATTCAAAACAAATTTCTTGAAGATAGCAGATTAATGAAAGTTAGGCGGGCTGGGGAGATAGCTCAGGAGAATAACCACTTGCCTGGCATGCGCTGGGGTCCTGAGTTCAATCCCTGGCCGAAAAAAAAAAAGAAAAGAAAGATAGTGGAAGATTTTTTGAAGGGGCACGTGAAGCTTAGCAAGTGACAAATCTGTCTGCCAGTATCACAGAAAAGCTCAACACTAATCCTTTACGTGAGCTATCAGATATCCCCGATAGTTCAAAAAACTCTTACTTTTCTTATATTGTCAGTTTTCTTATCTGCCTCCTTTCCTTAATGACTTATCCACTGCCTTTTCACTTCTACTTTCCTTCCCTTCTCTCTCTGCAGTCTAGACTAACTGCTGAGACCATTGTACTATGACTTGTAAAGGACACTGATAAGGTAAAAACATTTCAAAGCAAATTTTAATGTTTTTGATTGATATATAGCTGCATTTGTGGGTGCTATTTTAAGCAGCAAAAGTCTCTTTAAAACACATAGGTGGGTCTAATTTATTAGTGCAGTATGGAATAGAATGAAGGGGAACAGAGTACTTCTTGACAAACAGGGCCAAGTTCACATCGCCAAAAAAACATAACCTAACTCAAAATATCTTCATACCAAAAACAAAATATCTTCAATCAATTTGACCTCCAACCCTACTGCCAAAATTAAATAAATGAAATACAAACATGAAGTAATAAAGCAACCAAATACTTCCAAAGACCCCCAAGTCTCCCAGAAGTGATCCAAGGTGTAACAATGGAGAGGACATCAAACACCACAGAGCTAGGTTGTATAAAATGATTAATAACACTAACCAGAAAAATTTCTGTTAATAAATTGCCATCTCCAAGTGTCTTTCATTAGGGAGTTTCCCCAAGGCACAGTACAAAATAAAAAATTTCACAGGTACCAGAAGGATATGGATATTTTTTCTTTCTTCAGAGAGTGGTAAAGGAGCCTCAGCCTTTGAGTTACTAAAGATTCATCAATATACCATGAATGTCTCATCTATTTCTATTTTGCCACATCTAATACGTCCCCTCTGGGATGAGTGAATTAGCATCTGATATTTTAACTGAATTGATTTATCAGCTCAGTTCAGATGGTAGAACCACTTACCCATCATCAAAGTCAAAGAGAAATGAATAAAATTAGACTGGGGAATCCAAGAATAGTGACTAAGATCTTATGTGACACATACTTATGAAATTCCTTTCCTCGATAGCATACAAGTTTAAACAAAAGTACTGATGTACAGAGCAAAAGGAGGTATTAGTGGAGTTGGTAATATGGCATTACTAATACCTCAGCTATAGAACTATCCTGAGGTGCATAATCAAGGACAGGAATCTGATCAAATGTACCCATTTGATCATTTTTAAAGGAAGGAATTTTGACAAATTTAATGAGTTACAAGCACCACCCAACCAAAGATTTACAAAGTGTCACTATAGATAAGTGCAGTCACAGATACAGAATGGGAAGCTGAAGCAGGAGGATGGCTTGAGCCCAGAGAATTGCTTAAGCCCAGGGTTTTGAGACTGAACCAGTCAACACAGTAAGACCCTATACTTACTAAAATTTATGATATACATGTATCAATTTATCATTTACCCTATAAATTTTTACAATTAACATAATAATTAATACAAAGTCTTACTCTGCCCAAACAAGGCTGTGAACTTCATGGCATAATGTGATAAACCCACTAGACAAATTTAATTTCATTAAGTAGTAATTTGCTACCTTACATTTAAGTGACTAAATACATAAAGACCTATCAATAAGAGTTTCTGATAAATGTGAGATAATTAGTTAAAACCACATGAAGCACATAGAGCCCCAGCCCAAAACAATGATATTCCAATTATTCTTGCAGCTTTATTTTGAGAATCTGGGACTAAAATGGCAAATAAAATTCTAGATAACTTATAGTTTTAAAGGACCAATAGAAGCTATAAAACTTTTGTTTGGAAACCTCTACTGTCTTTTACTTTAATAGTCCCTCTCTGGTCTAATATTTTAGACTGGAGATTTCTTAGTTATATCTCAGTTTAGCAATTCATTTTTATTCAATTTTGTTGATTTATAAAGTGGCACATTTGATTCTGAAAGTTTAGAAACCTAAAAAGTAGTTTTCTTGGGACTTTATCAAACAGAAACCCTTAGAAATAGTCTAATGGAAGCTGAGAATGAGAGATGAATTGGGACAATCTACGCTATGACTAGTATCAACTCATCATGGAGAACCCATAGTACTCCAAAAATCTGGGCTCCATTTTAACATAACACACTCATTTCCACATATGAATCCTGCCAACAAAGCCAACTTGTTACATGTACAATGAAATCAATCATGTGAATTCTGTTTAAAAGTCCACTTGCTTTCATGGGTTTCTACTTATAAATGAACAAAGAATGTCAGTTATCATCCATCAGGGTCAATATAATTCATTTTGACATGAAAAACATTTGGCCATGGCCTAACTACAAAGTGATGGGCTAGATCATCTGTGCTTATTGGCAGGACTGGTGGAATTTACTGACAGCCTGAAGAGTTCCTAACGAATATGCAAAGTGTTTCCATTTGCAGACAAGATGACTTTATCAAACAGTAACAGGAAGGCCTGGCAAAGAGGCAAGCCAAAACCATCCGTTAAGCTGTCTAGCTCCACACTACAGTCTCAGCCAACATTGGGTAATTAATGTTTTTTATACTAAAAATCACTCCATTTTGGAATGGGGGTGGCATCAGTTGAAATAACAAGAAGATATACCCATTATTCTCTTTTGAAATATGACTGGGGGTACTGAAGAATTGAGAAAGAGCTTCTTGGTTGCTTTGAGCACATTTCTCAAGGGGTAAAACATGCATCCTATTAAAATAGGGCACACATGGAGTTCCTCTGACTTTTGTTTTCCTTTCTTCATCAAATGTCAACAGGCAAAGATTATACAATTTAGAAATGCATCCAAATCCTTGTTCAAAGATCGATGCAGTGGGAGCATTTAGGCAGGGCTCTGTCATTTTGGAAGTCTCTCCATGTTAATGCTCTGGTGATTAATGGGCTCGCTCCCATGAAGTTATGGTGCAGAATGCTGCTGGTTACTTTATAGTCAGTGCCCTGTTAAATCGCTTCATGTGTAGGTGCCTAGTCATCTTGTAAACTATCTAATTGGTAAATTTCAATGAATTTCATAATCTATGGTGAGTCTAGGTATCAGAACTCAATTCTCTGTGCTTAAAAATATGCATATTTCTTTTTTACTTATTTAAGTAAGACTTGGAGAGCAACATTTTTTATGCTGTTTTCAGGTTTCAGTGAGCATCTGCAAGCATTGGAGGCCAGGCACTTATGCATAAAATACTGGAGTGACAGGGGAGAGACCTGAGAGAGCAGTCTTGGCTACACTACTAAGTTACAATCTGATGGAAGGCTGTCACTTTCCTCTCTGGTACAGGTTGAACATCCCTAATCTGAATGTTTGGAATTTGATATATTCCAAAACTCGAAATTTTTTGAGTATCAACATGTGAAGAATTCCACATGTACCCTCAAGTATTAGGTCAATGTCCAAAATCAGGTGCACTGAAAATACTATATAAAATTATCTTCAGTATATTTATGCAAGGTTTGTAATGAAACAAATAAATTCATGTCTAGACTTGAGTCACATTCTCAAAATATTTCCTTATGTATGGGCAAATATTCCAAAATACAAAAAAAAATCTGAAATTTGAGGTAGATCTTGTCTCACACATTTCACCTAAGGAATACTAAACCTGTGTGTGGTTCCTTCATATGTAAAGTGATAGGGCCAAAGATATGGTTGAAGGAAGAGATGCTCTCTATTATTGAGAGTTTTCCAAGTATAGATATTATGCAAGTGCTTTGCTATATGGTCTCAGTCCTCACAGCCATCTTGAAAATTAAATACTAGAATGTTTTCCATTTATAGAGGAAGAAACTGAGTTTTAGAGAAGATGGAAGAAACTTACATGTGCAAAGGTAACTGAAAAACTCTCAGGATAGTGGGCAGAGTGTTGAAATGTTGACCACCAGCTTCAGTCACATCCATTGTACTTTTATGTATTGTTTACGATGGGAATCCATGTAAGTTTTCCTCTGTATTCTAGGTTGCCATTAGAAAGAAATTTAAAATTTTTTATTATCTCAATGATACACCCTGTGGGAAACACGCTGTAGGGATCTGTAGTACCATCTTATGGATTTGAAAGTGACCATGGAAGTTTTTGGTGTTTTTTGTTTGTTTTGGAGTCAGACGAGATTGGGCGCGTTCAGGGTGGTATGGCTGTAGACTGTTTTGTTTTTGTTTTTACTTTTAATTTAGAAAGACATTATAAGCTTCCCATTCTTTGGATGCTTTGATTTGTATGCAAAAACCAAAATGATCTGGAGAGGGCCTGGGTGAAATGTACATGTTGGATGAGTTTTGCTTTTTGACTGCTATCCTAGACAAAGCAAACCACAGATCCAGGGTGAAACTAGGACTGTCTTAATTGTCTGGGTCACTTGAAGCAGGTATGAACTATTAGCACTGACCCATTGAGATGGGGGCTAAACAGTTTACAGTTCCCAAGTTTGTTAGCTACTCCTTAGTACTATGTTCAAATTTCCAATTCTGCCTACTGACATAAAGTGTCATATCTTGGTTGTGAAATCATTCAAAATTTCAGTTCCATTTTTATTCTCTTAGCTATCTAGCTTTGTCCAAGCTTATTATTAAAAACAGTATAGTAATAGAATCCCAAAAATGAGTGAGATTTGAATATCACCTCTATCTGCACTGTAGTGCTTGCTGATCAATAAGGCTTTTCTTGAAAAAAAATTAGAGAAAAATACACAGGACCTGTTTTGTTTTCTTTGTTGACATTGGATTCTTTGTTGAGGGATTGTCATGTGATTTCAATTTGTCTTTGAGTCACAATTGCTTGCCTCCATTTGTTTGTGATCTTGACTCTCCTTTTATGCCTCAGTTTCACCTCATCACTTTGATTTTATTTCTCAAGTTCTATGCAAACTTTCTTGATTTCTGTGTTCCATCTTTCAACCATTTGGCTGTCCAGTAATGAATCTTAACCTCTAAATTAGAAACAGTGCCTGCAAGACTGGGAGCTTAAACAAGATTTATCAGAGAATGATACATTTTTAAACACACTTTCCTACATTGCACAATGGTTTCATCAGTGAAGCTTATTTATTACCTATTGTTCAGATACTATCCATAAATTGGATAAAGGAGAGCATATAAATCATGAATCTATTTGAAGATTTAGTCAGTCAAATAATGCAAAAAAAAACGGAGAGCAGTGCTTGGCTCACCTTATCATTAAATACTACTATCATTATTATTACACACATGAAGTTGTACTAATGGAAGAAGTTTGGAAGTATAGAATTAGGGGGAAATCAGAGCTGGTTAATGCAAAGCAGCTGCCTGAAAGTTTACAATTTGTAATCCAATTTTGTAAAAGTCATAATATAATTATTAAATTCAAATGCAATTTATGCTAATAAAAGTGTAGCAGTCCATAATAGCAGTGGAATATGGAGAATCTTCATGGAGAATGTAGTATTTGATCTAAAGAGCAAATCAGATTTTCCCATGAGAGATGTGGGGGAATGGAATTGGTATTTTACATGTCAGGGTCATAGAGGTAGGAGATAGGTCCTGGAACTTGGAGGAAAAGCCATGCTGGTATAGAGACCTTATAGGTATCATGAGAGATGAAGAATGTGTTTACTGTGCAGTGACACATGTACTTTTCAGAATCATTTTGTATGTATTGAACCCAGTGTAAGAGGCAAGTTATGGCAATTGGTACAACAAATGAAAATACTTGAGAAACTTTGCTAGGTGACACTAAAATTTGCTTGTTTATGAATCAACTTATAGGATGCAGTAGGAACACGGTATCATTTCTGTAATATTCCTGCTCAGGTTACACAACTGAATCTAATAATGAGGAAAGATCAAAAAAAGTCAAATTGAAGGAGAGTCTATAAAGTAACTAGGTGAGCTTGAAATGTTCAAAAGTGTCATGATATTAAAAGTTAAAGAGAGGCTGAAGAACTGTATAGAATCCAGGATAGACATGAAAACTAGATCTAAACCACACTTCTGAACTGGATCCTTTTACTATCAAAGGCATTGTTTGGACAACTGGTGAAGCTTAGATGGGACCTATGGATTACATTATAGCTATTTACCAATATTAATCTCCAGAATTTGATGGTTAAATTGTGATTAGTAGAATTCTTTTCATATAGAAAATGTTCAATAAGAAATTGGTACAGGATTACAAGATAAACCCTGAGGGGACTTCACTGACCTCATAAGAAACATAAAAGTACATGTGTTGGTATATAAGTCTTGCTCTATCTAGGTCTTAACCATCCAGCAGAAAAGTATAAAAATGAAGTACACATTGTGGGGCCATAATATTAAATTGAGCTGTAAATGGCTATGGTCGACACCTTCTTCGGATAACTCACCATTGTTGTGGAATGCTGGACTGTGTAGGACTGTGTTGTTGAGTTCAAGCACCTAAGTTAGTTGAATGACAATGGAGTGCTCATCTTTGACAGGTGTAGACAAAGGAAGGGGTATAGAAAGGAAGAATCATGATGCGTGTGTATGGACAGTACAGTTGGGATAGATAACGCTGTGCATCTACATAATCCTATGAGAGGCAAGATTTGCACTAATTGTGGTTGGACAGGATATTATGTCAGCTTCTAGTACTATGGACAATCACTAGGAAAATATCATGGTAGAAAGTATTAATTATTGAATCTTTGATGTAATTCAGGTATAAAAAATAAGATATGCAAACAGCTACACTCTATTTACTGGTAAGAGACATATGGTGTAATAATGTGTGTAACTATAATATCATGTATGCACCTTCTATGATACCAAAACATTATGAAAACAGTTTGCAATGTATTAATTTATCAAATCCATCTTGTCAATGTATCTTAAAACTATCTCATTGATATTTGTACTTCAATAAAACAAAAATTTAAAAAATAATGAAAAAAAAAGAATGCTGGCCTGTGTTGGATTGTGGTGTCGAGTTCAAGCACCTAAGGTAATTGAATGTCAATGGAGTGCCCACTTTTGACAGGTGTAGACAAAGGAAGGGTTGTAGAAAGAAAAAATCATCATGTGTGTGTATAGACAGTACAGTTGGGGTAGATAACGCTGTGCTTCTACATAATTCTATGAGAGGCAAGATCTGCACTAATGGTGGTTGGACAGGATATTATGTCGGCTTTTAGTACTATGGTCATCCACTAGGTAAATAATTATTGAATTTTTGATATAATTCAGGTATAAAAAAATAAGATAAGTAAGCAACTACACTCTTAATTCACTGATAAGAGATATCTGC